>CABHPP010001370.1:15349-33983 GCA_902168425.1 Peromyscus attwateri
TCTCTCTCTCTCTCTCTCTCTCTCTCTCTCTCTCTCTCTCTTTCTTTCTTTCTTTCTTTCTGAGACGGCGTTTCTCTGCGTAGCCCTGGCTGTCCTAGAACTCACTCTGTAGATCAGGCTGGACTTGAACTCAGAGATCCGCCTGCCTCTGCCTCCGAAGTGCTGGGATTAAAGGCATGTGTCACCACACCTGGTTGAGGCTACGTCTTTCATGAGCAATGGAGCATTCACTTCCTTCATTCATTTATGTATGTCAGAATGGAATTGTTCTTTGCTACTGTGGTGAGTGGGTTGCAATCTGTCACTAATGTCATTAATTTTTGATGCTTAAATTGCCTCATTGGGTAGTGAGGGCCTCTTCAGGCTTCCTTGTCTCTTGCAGTCTAGGATTCCTTGAGTACCCCCTGCTTTCTGGAACAAGATGGCCCTTTGCCTGACGAATCATTGGCACCAGAATTCTCAAGGGAGCCCCGCTTCAAGTTAACAGAAAAATATCTGGAACAAAATCTTGGTGTCAAGTGTATTTGCTGCTATTGGCAGTACAGGCCCCTTAGTGGACAACACAGTGTGCCTGTGTGTATGTGTGTACATGCACATGGATTCTAGATGTTCTTTCTCTAGATGAACATCTCTTGGATGAGTGACTTGCTCTCTCATTGTGTAACCCCTTCAGTCCACCTCTGCTTCTTCCCTCCATGATGGCTGGAGATCCATTATCCCTCTTGGATTTCACCACTGGACCATGGAACCAAGCATGCTTCTGTGTGCACCCCATCCCGCCCCCAGCTCTGGATTTGCTGTTGTGGTTACTGTTCTGGTTCTGACAGTCCTCTTGGGAGTTGGGGGACAATGGCATGGACAGAATGCTTCTCTCCTTCAGGTGACCTGCTTGATCTACGGGGCGGGGGGCGTCTTCGAGGCCCATGGGTGCACTCTTTTCAATATTCATAGGCTGCTTCTACCCAGCCCCCTGTAGGAGGTCAAAGCCATTAAGAGGTCCTTGACAATCACGCAAGAGCATTCAGAAATGGATGGCTGATTCCAAGGGCCAAGTCATTTATTCTCCTCTTCCTCCCCCACAGAAATCCAGGGGAGGAAAAAACGTTGCAGCTGAAACAAGCCTCCATTTGCTTTCTATAAAGAGGAAAATTAGCTGCTCTAATAATCATGAATATTAATGTGCAGCCAATTTCACTCAATTAAACTGATGACTATAATTTTGCCTTAGCACATTTTATTTCCCACTTCAGTGATGCTCGGTGTGGGGAGTGCTTGGACCCAGCCACAGGTTTGCCTCAATTCCCCCACTCATCCCTGGCTTCCGTGCATGATGGACAAACTCTTTCTCTCTCTCTCTCTCTCTCTCTCTCTCTCTCTCTCTCTCTCTCTCTCTCTGTAGACTTCCCGGTTTGGGGCCAGGATGTGTCATCTCCATGGAGAGCTTACAGGATTGACCAGGTTTCTGTCTGTTCACCAGCCACAGTGTCCTTGTGTGGTGTGCCCAGTGCCATATGCATTCACTGGCCATAGTGACTGAGCTAGTGGGAATGTGCCTCCCAGGTTAGAGCAGCATTTCTCCTGAAAGTTGTGCATTGGGACAGAGAACCAGAGCTGAGCAATGCTCTGGGTATGCGGACCACACCGCTAGCTTCTGTCACGGGGTCTGGTGTTCAAGTGCAGAGAGAAGCATTTCAGGGCAGGTGAGGAGGGAGCAGCATCCTGACGGCCACTGCCGGCTGGTCAGGGAGACACTTCTGCATCCTTGTTTCTTTTTAAAGCTATTCAACGTATTATTTAAAAATTGCATGTGTGTGTACATACACCCTCACACACAGGAGTGCAAGTCCTTATAAAGGTTAGAAGAGGCCCTAGAGATGGAGTTACAAGTGACTGTCAGCTGTCCGATGTGGGTGCTGGGAACTGAACTTGGGTCCCCTGCAAGAAGAGTTCGTACTCTTAGCCTCAGAGCCTTCTTCCCGTCCTCAACCCTCTTTCTCTGTGGTGTTAGTTTAGAGCCATTTCTGTTAGCTGTACCCGGGGAGCCCCAGCTAACACCACAGTCAAAGGACTGGCCTCTGTCGGTTGGAGGCAGAGTGTCTCATCACTCCAGGGCTGTGCTCCAGGAGTGGTGGTTTGAACGAGAAAGGCCCCATCAGCTCACCTTTGACTTTGTGGTCCCCAGTTGGTGGAACAGATTCGGGAAGGGTTAGGAGGCGTGGCCTTGTTGGGGGAGGGGCGTCACTGGGGGTGGGCTTTGAGACTTCTGCAACACCATTCCCAGTGTGCTCTCTGCCTCCAGCTTGCTGAGGGAGATGTCACATCTCAGCTGTCCTGCCTTTGCCCCGCCATCGTGGACTCTGACCCTCTGGAACTGTAAGGCCAAGTAAACCCTTTCTTCTATAAGTTTCCTTGGCCATGATGTTTATCGAGGTAGTAGAAAAGTCCCTAAGACACTGGGCTAGCTGTCCCATGAGCTCCTGGGTGAGTCTCCTGTTTCTGCCTCCCACCTCACTGTAAGAGTGCTGCAGTTATTACAGACACGCGCCATCTTGTCTAGTCATTGTGTGGTTTCTGGGGATCCTAACTCAGGCTTTTATCTGCTGGTTCTCTGCCCCATCCTCCCGTTGGAACCTAGGTCTTCCTGTGTACTTTAGGTCGGTCTTGAACTCAATATGTCATCCAAATTGGATTCAGACTCACAAGGGACAGGCTGCCACATGTGGCCAGGACAGGGTTTTGATATATATCCAGGGAGACCCTGGGCAACTCAGAGAAATTCCAGAGTCGGGAGGTCTGGATTCTGGCTCTAACTCTATGCTTGAATTTGGGGATCATGCTTCACCTTGATGAACCCATTTCCCTTCCGAGCGATGGGGGTGTGGGTAGATTAGTCAGCCTTGAGACTAAATGTGTGTTGGAATTGTTTGGTGAGAGGCCTCAAAAGAACAATCCAGGACTCAAGGCTGCTCAGGGTGACTCTGCAGGAACAGGGAGAATAAGGCGCCAAGGGCTGGGAGGCTGGTCCCTCCCTCACAGCAGGTTTTGGGAAACTGTGAATTCACAGTGATGACAAAGTCTTCTCCATGATGCAGGGAACAAACACAGCCCCCACCTTCAGTACCCTACTTCCCGGAGAAGCTAAGGATTCGATGCTACCACTCACCCAACTTACTTAAGCGCCTTCGACTCCCTTCCCCTCTCTCCTCCTTCTTTTTCCTCCCCCCTTTCCTTCCTCCCTGCCCATGGACCTACTGCTACCTTCCCTCTTTCTCTTCTTCACCTCCACCCCCTTCCCTTTTCCCCTCTCCCTCCTCCTCAGCCCTCCCTCTCTCCGCCAGCCGTCAGCCATCCTTTGGAGCTTTCCATGGTCCTGAACTCAGTCGGGGCATCTTTCTAAGCAGCTGTTTACAAAGGCATCATGAACAATCTCCCCTCCCCGGGAGCTCTCCCCTCTTTCCTCGGCTTGGTGGGAGAAGAATGCATGCTCTTCTAGTCAAGTTGCCAGCACTCTGGTTGCCATGGCAGCAGAGAGGGAGGATGAAAGCCAGGCTCTCACCTCAGTGGAATTAAAAGCCACCCTCTTGGGGAACACATAATGGTTCCAGGAGGGTCCTGGAAACTGCAGAGCATTGTTTTTTTGACTCATTCAGTCCTGGTGGGATGAGGTTCTGGGAAGGAGAAGGTATGGGTGTGGGGGTGGGTGGAGGGGTCTGTAAGGACTTTTTGGTGTGTATGGGGGGATGCATGACAATGGTGGTACCAACAGAAATGACACCTCACAGTGCCACCACTCTTTAAAAATGGTGACTGATATTTTAGACTCTCAGTGGACCACATAACTGTGGATTATATGGGGGAAAAACCCCAAGAGCACCATGAAGTGATTGGGATGTTTTACAGGAAGCCTCCTTAGTGTCTGGGGCTTCTCCTGGTCACTTGGCTAGAGCGATGCCTGGACCATGACATCCTCCTCTACCTCCTGACAAGAAAGCACTGGTCCCCGCCCTGACTGTGATTAACAGTGACAAACCTCCAAAGTCAAGGCTGGTAAAGAGCGGTACTAACTGCAGGGCTGTCCTTTCAGGTCAGGGTTTCTCTTGGGGACAGTATTTGAAGCCAAATGGTGGCTGTAGTGGCCAAAGAGCTGTCATTTTGCCTGACTGGAGAAGGGGGTGTGTTCTAGAGCAGGCGCTTTCCATTTTCCACCAGCAGGAAGGGTCATGCTTAGTCACATGATTCCCCAGGACTGGTTTCCTGTCCTGTGGTCCTACAAGACAGCCTGAGGCAGTGAGTGATAGAGTTATCTACATTTTACAGATGAAGCACACAAGCCCAGAGAGGAGAAGCAGCTCTTGGAGTTCACACAGCTAGGAAGTGCCACAGTTGAGATTTGAACCCAGGTCACCTACCATTCCAGACAGAATTGTTAATCTAGCTGAAAAGAGCCAGAGCAAAGCCCCAGGGAGCCCAGCTGGAAACCAAGGGGCAGGCACTCTTGGGACTCTGCTTGTCAAGAGCGTCTTGGATCATAGAGACTCAGGAGAGAAGGGTCTGTATCAGGTTCCTTTTGCAGTAATCATTCAGTAACGGCAAATGGCAGTGAGCCTCAGGGTCACAGGGAAAGTCGGCTTCATGCCTGTCATCCAGGGAAGGATGGGTGGTTTATCTGACTAGTCCCCTCACATGCCACAGGGCTGGGCAGTGATGTTGGCTTGAGATTTTATTTTTACAGCCCCCTGAGATGCCATGAGAGACAAGAATAAGGGTCATTAATATGGAAGGGAGGCATCTCATGGGACCATCCCTAGACAAAGGACCACAGGTAACTAATGATGTCTTTGAGAGGGAGAATTAGTCTGTCTCCAATACCCAAGTGGTCAGCCCAGAAGTCACACATACACAAGCAACATTGAACAGACCAGCAGGTTGTATTTGTATATTTCTCCCCCTCCCCCTCTGTGTGTGTGTGTGTGTGTGTGTGTGTGTGTGTGTGTAAAACAGTAACAATCAAAGAAAAAGAGGCCACGGGTTTGAGCAGGAGTGAGGAGGAGATGGAGGAAAGGGGAATGGGAGGGGTTGGAGAGAGGAAATGGAAGGGCGGGGGGGATAAGAAATCCAACTTATAAATGTAGACAGAAAAATAACAAGTGAACCGTCCAAAGAAAATTTAAACAATTCTAAAGTTAAAAAAGGGGGGGGGGTGAGGGGGTCATGCAATCATAGATCAGCTTTGTCAACTCTCAGAACAGAAATCCAGCCTGGGAGATGGCTTAGCTGGTAGGCGAACTCAGCTGAGGACCCAAGTTTAACTCCCCAGAGTCCACGTGAAAGGCCGGGCATGCTTGTGACGCTAGCTCTAGGTTCAGTGAGACCCTGTCTTAAAAAGTAAAGTGGACAGTAATTGAGAAAGACACCTAAAGCTTACACACACACACACACACACACACACACACACACACACACACACAGAGTAGTCTAGACCAATATATCTCAAAGTGTCTTGTTGACAGTCTATAAGATGGAATATGTGTTGCATTAGTCAGCATGAGCTCCTGTGAGCTGCGTTAACAAGCACATGTGCTCTGACAGGATTTTCATTCTCTTCCTTCCCGTGACGCCCTCCATGATGTGACTCAAGGCCTCAGGTTCCTATGAATTTTTAAAACTTTTATTTTTATTTATGTGTCTCTCTGTGTGTGTCTGCCTCTATGTGTAGGTATTTGCAGGTGTTCTTGGAGGTCAGAAGAGGGTGTCAGGTCTCCTGGAGCTGGAGTTACATGTGGTTGTGAGCTGCATCTCACACAGGAACCAAACTTAAGCCCTCTGAAGAGCGGCAAGCTCTTCTAACCACTGAGCCATCTCTCCAGCCCCCACACACTGCATTTCTGGGATGCTGTCTCAGTGTGTACCTTTGAGGCCACGAGGGCAAGGGACAGTGAGATGGAAGGCTGAGAATGTTGTGAAAAATGTATGCAATCATGCAGAATCTAAAAGTCACCTCCCTACCAACTTTGTTCAGCGTTTGTACTTGGTTGAATTATAAATCACTACTATTCAAAAGGTGTCAAAGGTTAAGATTTCACAACGTGAGGATTTAAAGGATGTGGCCATCACAAGTCTGTTGAGGGGAATAACCACAGCATAAAGCAAGTAACTTGGAACAAGTTCACATCAATAATGACAGCCTTAGCTCTAAATAAGAATGACTTACAGGGACTGGAGAGATGGCTCAGTAGTTAACACTGGCTGCTCTTCCAGAGGACCAGGGTTCAATCCCCAGTACCCACATGGCAGCTCACAACTGTCTGTAACTCAGTTCCAGAGGAGCCAACACCCTCGCATAGAATATATGTGGGTAAAACACCATAAAAAGAATTAAAAAAACAACAAAGAATGATTTACAGACAGGGTTGGCAAGATGGCGAAGCTGCTGAAGGTGTTCGTGGCCAAGCCTAATGACACAGTTTCATTCTCAGGTCCAACGTGGCGGAAAGAGAGAAGGATTAGTGCAAGTTGTCCTCTGGTGTCCAAACATACCCCATGGTATGCACGTGCATATGTGTGCACATACATGAAAATAAATGTAGGGTTTTTTTTTTATATATTTTTTTAAAGGAATGACTTCAGATGGCTGGAGATTTGCCTCAATGGTAGGTCACTTGCCTAGCAAGGGATTTCCCTCAGCACCACATACACACACACACACACACACACACACACACACGCATGCACGCACGCACGCACGCACCCAAACAAAAGAAAAGAATCATGTAGAAGAAAGCATATTTGGCATGTCACCAGCCAGGTCTCAGGACCACATACTGTGTATTAGCGTACTACATCATACCCTCTTATTTATCCCAGAACAGAAGCCAAAACTGGCTTCAAGATTCTGAGTAGCAGGGGAGGAGAAGGTGTCTCAGGTAGGAAAGGCGAGGCATTCCATGTACAGCCGAGGGAGGGAGGGAGGTTGATCTTGCAGCCTCCCAAAAGGCTATTTGAAAGGGACATGGATACATGAGTGAGAGCTGTGGCCAGGACAGAAACACAAACACATACAGTCTCACAGACAGGCGGACGCTGAAACGGAGGCGAATTCATACCTGTGTCCAGGCACACAAGCGCCTCGTCACACGACGCACCACCAGCTACTCCTGCACACTGGCTCCTCCGGGTATAATTAACCTCCCCAAGGCGCAGAGGAGATGCCAGGCAGGTCCCTGAGGCCCCCTGTGGATAACAAAGAAAGCCCAGATTGCATAAACCTTTCCCCATTTCTGTCCCACGAATGCCCGCAAATATCCTTCAGGGCCGGCCCCGCCTCCCAGCAGCGATCTGGGCTGCCATGCCACTGGCTTTAATAGGTTCTAAGATGGTGTCTCTCCAGCCCTGCAGAACCCGCCTGTCAGGGTAAAAGTGCCAGCCAGGGGTGTTGCGGAATCAATACTGTGTTCTCCTTGTCACAGAGACCATGAGATTGATTACGAGGAAGCAGCCATGGTTGGATTTAACTGGGCCCCTGGGCTTCACCCAGCGAGGAAAAGATCTTCAGCCACAGCTGTGACAGACCCACTCTGCTGAGCCAGTGCCGGGGCATCCTGGTGACATGTCCCCAACGTCACCCTTCCTATGGCATCCATTTGGCTCTGCATTATGCCCACCTGAGCCTGAGTCTCACAGGCCCTCTCTGAGCCCAGCTCTAACCATAAAATAGGCTGAGAATGGCCCCGCCTTTGTGGGGCTGTCAGGAGGATGGGGGGAGGGGACATGGCAACCCTAGTCTGAGTTTTAAGACTTTTTTTTTCCCTCCAGCAGTAGGCAGTAAGTTTCCATTTCTTTGTGGCTTTTCGACTCCAGGAGTAAGTTTCTTTTTCTCTGCTTCAGAGTCTATTTTGGGCATGCACTGGGTCTTTCTGTATCCTTACACTACAGAATGCAGAGGAGGTTGGGGTGGCCACCCTTACCGCGCGGCCGATCAACAACTCAGTTATGTCCATGCTCTGGACAGAGACAGAGACCCCATCCCTACTAGAGGAAGGGTGTTGGACACCTTCAGACCAAGAGAAAAAGGGCGAAAGAGAGTTACCTGGTGGGACACCCTAAACTCACATAAAAGCCCAAATCCCTTTGAGTCTGTGGTCCCCCCCCCCCCCCAGCTCCTGGTCCCCATTTCTACCTGAGAACTCTAACATCTGCCAAGAACCACTTGCACTTTGCGCTGGGCTCTTCTTCTGTCTTAATTCTTTAAGACCCGACTCAAGGCCTGCATCATGCCCAGGGCCCAAGCCCCGTTGGCTGTTTGCACCATAATATCACAGAGTCAGGAGTGAACACACCCCACATAGAAGTGTTTGCAGAGATGTGGCAGCCTCAGAGAAAGAATGGCTGCGGGGTTCCTGCCATCTCCTCTGAGGTCCTAGCTGCTTCAAATATTCCCCGTCAACCTTCCTGGGAGCTGAATGATGGGTGTGGTGGAGACAGCTGGCTTGTTTGGCCAGCTGGTTCTCTCATGGGTGGCTAAGGCTATAGGCACAGATGTTACCAGAAGCCCATCTGATCCTCCATGTGCTCAATGCCCTCTTCCTCTTTCTTAGAGGTTTACTGAACACCTCCTGCGTTCTGGGTGTGTGAGCAAACAGACCAGACCCCTGCCCTGGTAATGTTTCTGTCACAACCTAGGACAGAAGATCAAAAAGCAAACAGCGAGATCAACAAGATGGGGTGTCAGGCTGTCTCGTTCTCTGAAAGTAAGGCAGGCTGATGACTTCAGTTGGGTCTGGGGAGGCCTCCAAGGAGCTGGCACCTGAGTGAGACCTGACAAAGGGTGAGGAGGCCACACGCAGACACCTGGAGGCTGGGAGTTCCAGAGAGAGGGAAGAGCAGGGGCAGTGCCCAGCGGGGACCAGAGCTGGGAGGGATGGGGTAGGTGAGGAAGGCTGGGAATGTAGGAGATAAGGCTGGGAGCATGGATGTGTCAGGGAGGGACATGAAGGCTTTTTCTGAAGTATCACCAAAAATCATTTGCGGGAGGTTCACGGAGTTGGGAGAGATGCAAGATCCAATTTATATTTCAAAAGAAGGAAGGGCTGTGGGTGCCTTGTGCCAGTGGCCTGTGGAGAGCCAGGGCCCGGGTCAGGGGGCAGGGAGAAGCCACCACAGTGGGGGTTGGCAGGAGGAGTCGGCAGGGCTCTGACAGATTGGACTAGATCGAGGGCAAGGGTGGTAGCTTGGCCTTGTCTGTCTTGCTATGGAACCTCTTCTGTTTTAATATCAGCCTTTGATGATGACTGATATCCTTGCTCATCTGGGAGGGCAGGTGGCAGGAACTGTGACGGAGACTCCCCTCCCTCTCGACTCAGAAGGAGGTGATGTCAGGAAGCTGGGTCGTGGCCTAGTCACTTGTCAAGTGACAGGCTAAATCACATGCCCACAATCTGGCCCCAGGTCCCTTCCCTCTGTGAAGTGGGCAGGAAGGTGGTGGTGGATCAGAGGGGAGCGTTGAGGACCACTCGAGTCAAGGGGTCACCACATGCAGGGTTTGGGGGAGCATGACCTACAGAAGGGTGAGGGGTAGGATTGAATCCAGGGCACTCCCCTTGGCCATCCCTTCCTGTGCCTTCAAGTTCTGTTGGACTAAACATTTGTTAAGCACATGCTATCTACCTGATGCTTCTCCCTACTAAAATTTATATGTTTAAAATTTATAGGGGGAAACATCCCTAATCCGGCCCCAAATGCACAGAATTTATAGGTTGGGCTTATTCTTTTGGCTCCTCCCCTCCCCCAGATCATCGTCTCTTGCTTCTGGCTTGTATTAGAGTTTGGTACAAGACGATAGTTGATTTAGCATGAAATTTTATGTGGCAGGATAATTTATTGAGGTATTAATTTGTGCTCTGTTTTGCTACAAGAATGGAATCAGAACAGATGGGGCTAGCCGAGGCTTCCTCTCGGTCCTGGATACAGCTCGGAAGAGGGAAAAGGGAAGCGGGGCGGGGTGGGGCTGCAGCGTCTGCTTCAGCGGGCACTCAGTCATGGTCTGTCTGCTTCTTTCTTTCCTTCCCTGTCAGGGAACATCCTGACTGTGGAGAAGAGGTGCCATTCACAGCAGAAGGATTCTGTCAGTGCCATCAAAGCCTGCTCCGTGGCTGGGGGCTGGGGACATGGCTCAGTCAACAGAATGCTTGCTGGATAAGCCTGAAGACCCGAGTGTGAGCCCAAGCACCCATGGGCATGCTGGGTGTGGCAGCACATACCTGTAATCCCAGTTCTGGGGAGGCAGAGACAGGAGAGCCCCTGGGTTTTGCTGGTCAGCCTGTCTAGTCAACTGATGAACTCCAGGGTCAGTGAGAGACCCTGCCTTGAAAACCAAGGAGGCCGAATGGCTTAGTCTTTAAAGGTATTTGCTGCTCTTGCAGAGGACCTAAGTTCTGTTCTCATGATGGCTCACAACCATTGGTAACTTCAGTTCCAGGGGAGCTGACACTTTCTGCTGTGCCATGCAGGTAGGTGCCAGGTACACAGTACAGACAGACAGACAGACAGACAGACACATACACACACACACACCACACAGGCACATACACATACACCTAAAATAAAATAAGTATCTAAAAAATACTGCTGGGTGGTGGTGGTGGTGGTGGTGGTGGTGGTGGCGCATGCCTTTAATCCCAGCACTCAGGGGGCAGAGCCAGGCGGATCTCTGTGAGTTCGAGGCCAGCCTGGTCTACAGGGTGAGTTCCAGGACAGGCACCAAAGCTACACAGAGAAACCCTGTCTCAAAAAACTAACTAAATAAATAAATAAAATAATAAAATAAAAAATACTCCAGGGCCGGAGAGATGGCTCAGAGGGCCCAGGTTTAGTCCCCAGCACCCACACGGCAGCTCAAAACTGTCTGTAACTCCAGTTCCAGGGGACCAGACACCCTCTTCTGACCTCTGTGGGCACCAGACTTACAAACTGTGCACGTATATATTCAGGCCCACACACATACACATAAAGTAAAATAAATACCGGAGAGACAGCTCAATGATTAAGAGCACTTGCTGCTCTTCTGGAGGACCCGAGTTCAGTTCCCAGCACCCACATGGGGTCAGAGCCACTGGTAACTCCGGTTCCAGATGGTCTGACGTCCTCTTCTGACCTCCACAGGCACCAGGCGTGCGTGTGGCGCACACGCATAAATGCAGGCAAACTTTTGTCATGCACATATGAGTAAAATAAGCAAATCTTTTAAAAACAAACAAGATCAAACCCAAGGTGAGATGGGAAGGTGTCTCAGCAGTTAAAGTGCCAGTGGAGGTGAGGATCTGAGTCTGGATCCCGGAAACCACGTAAATGCCATGTGGGCACGGAGGCGGGTCTGTAATCCCAGCCCCGGGAGCCGGAAACAGGCTCCCCAGAACAAGTGGCCAAGACAAGCCACGTTAGCAAACTCCGGGTCGGAAGAGGGAACCTTGCCTTAAAGAATAAGGTGGGGGAGTAATTGAGGAAGCTTCCAGATGCGGAGCTTGGGCCTCTAGGGTCACATGCACACGCATGTGCAAACATGCATATATACACACCTATACCACACACACATACATGAAAAGAAAACAAAAGCCATCAGGTAGAGAAAGGTAGGGGAAGACACCCGCTGGGGACCGGGGATGCAGCTCAGTTGGCCGAGCGCTGGCCTAGCGTGCATGAGGCCCTGGGTTTGAGTCTCAGCACTGCATCTACTAGGTGGGATGTCACATCTGTGATCCCAGCTGTCAGGAGGAAAAGAAGACCAAGGTTATCCTTGGCTACATGGTGAACTCGAGGCTAGCCTGGGTCACACGAGACCCTGTGTCAAAAAGACAAACGAACCAAACCAAACCAAACCAACGAAACAAAGCCGCCCCACCCCAAACAAAACAAAAAGAAAAAGAAAAAAGAAAGGAAGGAGAAAAAGCAGACGTCGGAGAAGCAGCCGACATGTGCTGCGGGGACCAGCGCAGGACGCAGGCGCAGACGCAGTCTTCTTGACTGTGGAGCGGCAGCCGCTTCCGGGGCTGGGCTCTAGGCTGACCCAGAAGGACGGTTCCCAGGCTGCTGACTTAGCATGCATACCCAGTGTTTCTCTTTGCAGCCAGCCGCCGCCGTCTCTCAGCTGGGAGATAAAGTCGTTGAATGGAGACTGTCTCCCAGACTGGCACTGTTGGAGACGGTTCCCGTTTGTCTCAGAAGACCAGGGGCAGCGATCCCTGGCCTGCCGGCCTCGGGAAGGCTGCATGGCGTCGATCTTTGACTGGGGAGGTTCTGCGGTGGGAAATGGAGCCAGGTCTGTGTTCCAGCCACTGTGAAAGCTCCTCTCCTTCGGTCCGGAGCCTGATGTGAACTCATCACAGGCTTCACGGGCAGCAGGGTAGGAGGGATGGGGCCTGGGAGGATTCTTCAGCCTGCAGATGGGTGCTCTGCTGGCTTGTCATGGTGTCGCTCCACGGAGAAGGAACAGGGACAGTGACAGAAATGAGATCGTGTGCAATTGAGACGGAAATTGTACATTTGCCTGCGTGGAAGAGTCTAGAAACTTCCTTTGTCAAGACTCGGGTAATAAATGTCTTCAGCTGCGCAAGCCACGTGATCTCTGTAGACTACTTAGCTCTGTCCTCACAGCCCTTTAAAGTGCCGTAGACATCTGCACCGACCAATGGATGTGGCTGTTACTTCCAAAAACAGGCTCCAGGGAGACAGCTCGGTTGGTAAAATGCTTTCAAGCACCAGTTCAAACTCCAGAACCCATGTAGAAAACAGGGCACAGTGGCGTGGTGTACTTGGGATCCCACCACTGGGGAGGCAGAGGGAGATGGATCCTTGGAACTCATTGGCCAACCTGGTTCAATCTGTGAGTTTCAGCCAATGAGAGATTCTATCTTAAAAACAAAACAAACAAAACAAAACAACCCACCAAGGGATATGTTAAAAGAGATGGCTTGGCAGTTAACAGGATTTGTTGCTCTTGAGGGGACCAGGGTTTGGTTCCCAGCACCCACACGGTAGCTCACAAATGCCTGTAACTCCAGCTCCAAGGGATATGGTGCCCCCTTCTGCCCCCTCTCCATCTTAAAAAAAAAAAAGACTGTGGCATGTTCAAAGTCACCCAGGGGAGAACGTCATGTCATGGGTGACCATCTGGGACCGTTTCCATGCCCACAGTCTAACAATAAGCCCAGCCACAGTGATTGACACTCCATAGAGTCATCTGAAGCCAGTTGAGCCAATCAGAATTCCTTTCCCAGGATCTTTCTAGATCTGGAGTCTCTCTCTCTCTCTCTCTCTCTCTCTCTCTCTCTCTCTCTCTCTCCCTCCCTCTCTCCCTCTCTCCCTCTCTCTCCACCTCCTTGTGCAGCTTTACTTTTTGGAGACTTCTTTCTCATCAGTACCTATAGGATTACAGAGAGAGTAACCAGAAGTCATCACTGCCGGTCACCGTCAGTAGCTTGAGGATGAAAACTTGTTCCCAGAAAGACCAGTCACCCCATGGGGGCCCTGAAATAGGACCACAGTTCTATTTCTCTGATGATCTTTCCCCAATGGTGTGCTCTGATTTCCCTACTGGCCTGTGGTGGGGCTCAGTGACAACCAGGAAGGTAAGCCATCATCTGGTCAGAGAGAGCGTGGCTCCTGGGGAACGTTCCCCATCTCTATCCCTTACTTCAGGGCACACCAGCCGCTGTGTGTGGGGATTGCCAGCCTCCTGTGAACCTCGGCGCTAATTTGCCTCACATTGGAGCAAACTATCTTGGGATGGGTTCTCAAGTCCTAACCAAGCTTTCCCACAACTTCTGGGACAGCTGAGCCAGGACCATGTAGTTCCAAGAGCCCTGGGTTCCCAATGCACAGGAACTATGTGAGATTGAAATCCACTCAGGTCTGGGCTGCTTGTTACGCAGCAGGAGGTACCTAATGCAGACTACCTTTGGAGGCTCGTGATTGAGAGAATCAGGCTGATAGATCTGTTGGCATGCATATTCCCACCCTTAAGTCTAGGATGCCTGAAGGAGCCAGTTTCTTTTCCTTTCTTTCTTTCTTTCTTTCTTTCTTTCTTTCTTTCTTTCTTTCTTTCTTTCTTTCTCTCTTTCTCTCTCTCTCTCTTTTTCTTTCTTTCTCTCTCTCTTTCTCTCTCTCTTTCTTTCTTTTTCTTTTGTTTTTGTTTCTTGTGTTTGTTTTTGTTTTTTTGAGACAGGGTTTCTCTGTGTAACATCCCTGGCTGTTCTGGAATTCACTCTATATAGATCAGACTAACCTCAAACTCACAGAAATCCACCTGCCTCTGCCTCCCAAGTGCTGAGATTAAAGACATGTGCCACCACCACCCGGCTTTTTTGTTTTATTTATGTGTGTGTGTGTGTGGGGGGGGGGGGTGAGTGTATGTGCACACGTGTGTGCAGGTGCCTGCAGAGGCCAGGAGAGGGCATTGGATTCCTTGGAGTTGGAGTTAGAGGCATTTGTGAATCACTTGATGTAGATTCTGGGATCTGATCTCTGGTCCTCGTGATTGAGCATCGAGTCACTTAACTGCTGAGCCATGTCGCTAGCCCCAGGAAGTCAGTTTTCAATGACAGAGGGAGAGAAGGATGGAGGGAGGGAGGAGGAAGGAAGTAGGAGGAAGAAAAGGGGTTGATAATGATGTGAAGCTGTGGTGGGTGGGTGCTGTTTCTGCCACACTTCTATGTTTCTGTTTGTTTGTTTTTGGTGACACGTCCTGTTCTTGGGTGAGGGTGTCATTCACATGGTTCTGCACCCATACACAGGGGCCCCTCATGCCTCTGGAGCTCTCCACTATGTAAGTCAGCAACCGATCCCTTCCCCCACCTTTCTGTGCTAAAGCTGTTTGACAAGTGACAGACTTCAGTGTGGATTTCAGAGAAGAACACAAGCATGTGAAGTGCTTTCTGAGAAAGTGCAAGCCCCTGGATCTAGCTGCTCTGCTGTCCCTGGAACCCAGCCAAGTTCTGCCTTTAACAAAGACAGCCGGAACATCAGCCATTTACTGAACACTTATGACAATCTCCACCTTCTGTCAAGTCAGTTTCTTTTGCAACCAAGAAAGGCTAAAGGGGTTCGTCTGTGACTGAGTCTGGAGTCCGCCTAGATCTATTGTTCTTTAGGGCGACCCGTGGTGGCCACACACCCCATGGCGAGCCCTTAAGGGACCCAGTGCTAAGCTGGGGGCTGGAGGTGAGCAAGCAAAGCACGGACCTGAAAGCCTTCTGAACAGTTCAGGCGAGGACCCATGCTGCCTCCAGGTTAAAAATGGCCGAGGCCAGAAAGCTGGTTCTGTTTGTAAGTACTGGATGCAAAAGCTGTATGACCCGAGTTTGGTTCCTGAAGCCCACGGCGGAAGTGACTCTAGAACACTGTCCTGTGACCTCCACATGAGTGACACAGCAGGTACATATCCACGAACACACACGAATACAATAATAAGTAAAATAAAAACACGTGAAAGAACAGCAGAGGCCGTGTTTGCTACTGATAGACCCCATTCTTTGTTTATGTCTTTTTTTTTTTTTCTTTTTGGTTTTTTTTTTTTCCTTCTTTGCCTAGAACACAGAGTATTGGTTCAGGCTCTCCTCCCTGTCTACTTCTGAACAGTTAGGAGTGCATTCTTGCAGGGTTTTCTCCTGTATTTGAGCACTCGATGTGTGCGTGTATTCACACATGCTGTTGCAATTTTTTTCTTTGTTCCTATACTTATAAATAGGTCTTGGGCACAAGAAGACCGGGTTATTTCTGAAAGAGCTCTCTAATAACCTATTATCCATCCCCCTGTGGACGAAGTCGCTTCCAGCTTTTCTTTTTGTCCGTGCGTATTTCTGTAGGAGAGCATGTGTGAGGGTGGACTTGAAGGCTTTCAACCCGGGGGAAGAGCTCTTGCCCGTTTACTGGAGGGCATCTGTTTCTTCCTGCTTGCCAATGGAGGGCAATTTGTTTTGGCTAATCTGATCGACAAAAAGACTTCCTTTTATTGTCTTCACTCAAGTTTCCTTTATTTTTTTCAACCCTCAAACAACTTCCTTTTCCTGGGGTGCACACACCCTCTCTTCCTCCTGCTCTCCACACCATTTCCTTTCTCCTCAGAGATGATTGGTGAGCATCAAGCATTCCTTTCATACTGGAGAGGGGTCTTCTCCAGGGTGTAATTAGCACCATGGCGTGCTCTGGTCTTCCACCTCCCTAGAAGAAACTCAAAACTTTGTCTGGAGCGGTAAAATCTAGTGTTTGACTAGAGGCCAAAACACAAAGAAAATGAATCAGTCTGGACAAACAATGAAAGGCTGATGAACTCCATGTTTTAAGCACCTCTTCCCTCACTGGGACAAGGGCTGTCCCTTGCCTGCTCTCCATTCTTCTGCATCTCCCCCTCCTGCGAAGGCAAAGAGAAATCTTAACAAGCGCCCCAGTGAACGATGTGCTGTTCTCGGGGAGTTTTCAATTTGGCTGTATTGATTTATAAGGCCTTTTCAATTGCTGAATTCTTCCAGGTAGCAGAGTGGAGGGCTGTAGACATGAGCGCCATGCTCTATTGATCCCAGGAACTTCCACAGGGGCGCCGGTGTGCTGGCTGGAGATTGATACGGGACTTCCCATGCAACGTTTATTAAAGGAGGATCTAGAATTCATTAACATGGGAACTTGTCTAGAGAAGACGAGGGAGGCACCGAGGAGAACTCCTGTGCAGCACTTACTGGTGCCTAAATATACACGATTCACATTCAGGGGAAGGCCATCTGGAATCTTAGGAAATTTCCTCTCTCATTTTATAGTGCAGTGTGCTTGGGTGGCTTCTGGGGAACCATCCATCAAAACTCAGGCATGTGGGGAGACAGGGACTAGAGAAAGAGGTCAGTACCCCAATTTGTCCTCATTTTGAGATGGGGTTACCAGCCAGTCCCGAACCTCTGACCCAAAGCACAGGCTCAATATACATGAGAAATGATGAGCGAGTGAGTGACTGGGAGAGGCCATTGAGTACTATAGCTATGGTTGTGAGAGCTGCCATAGCTACTTCTATGCCCAGCCAAGTCCTTTCCCATTTCATAGATCCATGCATGTCCTCTGAAACACTTCCTGGGAGTGGCCCATGTGCCATGTACTGGATGAACCTGTGTGAGTGTCCTAGGACTGTCCTAACAAATCACCACCAGGTGGGTGGCTTACAGGGGACCAGGTTTATCCTCATGCCACTCTGGAGGCCTGAAGTCCAGGATGGAAGCATCCATAAGACCAGTCCTGCTCACAGAAGGCTCCCACCTAGCCTCGTTCAGCCTCTGCTGGCTTCAGCTCCCCTTGGCTTGTGGCACATACCTCTCCTTCCTGCTGCTTGTCCTCACATGCCACCTTCCCTTGTGCTGTTTCTAAATTGTTCCTTATACAGATACCTGTCTGTCACAGACATGAGTTCCCTCTCTAGATCACTATGACTTCCCCAAACAGAGTCACGTCTCCAAATACCATGTTTTCCTTTTCTTTTTTCTTTTATTTTCTTTTCTTTTCTCTTTCTTCTTTCTTTCCTTCCTTCCTTCCTTCCTTCCTTCCTTCCTTCCTTCCTTCCTTCCTTCCTTTCTTCCTTTCTTTCTTTCTTTCTTTCTTTCTTTCTTCTTTCTTCTTTCTTTCTTTTTCTTTCTTTTTCTTCCTTCTTTTCTTTTCTTTCTTTTTCTTTTGAGACAGGGTTTCTCTGTGTTGCCCTGGCTGTCCTGGAACTCACTCTGTAGACCAGCCTGGCCTCAAACTCAGAGATCTGCGTGTCTCTGCCTCTCCAGTCCTGGGATTAAAAGCATGAGCCACCACCGCTGCCAAAGATGCAGTTTTCAAACAAGGTCAGGTTCCTAAGTTCTGAGTGGATCTGAATTTTGGGGTGACACTGTTCACAGTACAGGCACTGTGGGGAATGCATAGATTGCCACCCCTCCCTGTGGGCAACAAAGGGTAGAGGGGATTGAAGAGAGCCCCCCTGCCTCCACCACACACCTGTTTGTGCTGTGTCATTGCCCGGGAATCCTTCCTGGAGTGGAATGGAGCAGGAAGGATGCCACTCATTTTTAAAGACAAAAAGACAGAGAGAGGGTCAGGCAGGTGACTCCTCACAGCTGGAAAGGCCCACAGCCAGGTCTTGCTGATTCCTTATCACAAGGAAGCTAGAAAAGTTACTTGTAATGGAGAATGCTAGATTCCAATCACACCCTGGGAAACACTGCTAAATTCCTGAGTTTTCAGTGGACACTCTTGTCTGGGCATCCCACCTTCCCTAGCGATGCCCCCTTGGCTGCTCCTGCACACTGTGCTTGGGCACCACCCTCCAAACCTGCTGGGGTGGCTTAAGTCAGGCATGGGTCCCTGGTCCACACCAATCCCTTAGCTCTTGTTCTGGGGGCTTGAAATAGAGACCAGTGGATTTCAAATTCAGTGCTGTTGTTGGGAGCCTGAGCAGGCAAGCCCTGGACCAGTGGTGTAGGCAATGTCAGAGAATGTTGCCTTCACAGGTGGCTCCTGCAACCCAGCCACACCCCTCTCCTTCTCCTGCATAGCCTTCTGGTAAGCTTCCTGTCTTAGTTTGGTCTTTTTCTTTCTTTCTTTCTTTTTTTTTTTTTTTTTTTTTTTT
>CABHPP010001370.1:34083-48028 GCA_902168425.1 Peromyscus attwateri
TCTCTCTCTCTCTCTCTCTCTCTCTCTCTCTTTCTCTCTCTCTCTCTTTCTTTCTTTCTTTCTTTCTTTCTTCTTTCTCTCTTTATTTCTTCTTCTTCTTCTTCTTCTTCTTCTTCTTCCTTCCTTCCTTCCTTCCTTCCTTTCCTCCCTCCCTCCTTCCCTCCCTCCCTCCCTCCCTCCCTCCCTCCTTCCTTCCTTTCTTCCTTCCTTCCCTTCTTTTTTTGACAGGATTTCTCTGTGTAGCCTTTGCTGTCCTGGATCTCCCTCTGTAGACCAGGACAGCCTCGAACTCACAGAGATCCACCTGCCTCTGCCTCCTCAGTGCTGGGGCCACCACATCAAGCTCCCTTGGTTTCTATGCTGTGACACACACCATGATCAAAGCACCTTGGGGTGAAAGGGTTTATTTGGCTTGCATGTCTGGATCACAGGCCATGGAGGAACACTGCTGACTGGCTTGCTCTCACATGGCTCAGCCTGCTTTCTTAAACAGTTTAGGGCCACCCGCCCAAAGGTGTCACCACCCAAAGTGGACTGGCTCCTCCCACAATGACCATCATTCAAGGGAACGTCCCACAGACTTGCCTACTGGCTGATCTTATGGAGGCATTTTCTCAATCGATGTCCCTCTTCCCAGATGACCCTAGCTGGTGTTTAGTTGACAAACCACCTAACCAGGACACCTCCTTCTCTCCCATCAGCTGCAGATCCTCCCCATGATGGAGTCCACCTGATAAACTCAGTGCAGCTGCCTAGCTGCTACTGTGACTTTGTGGTTGACTGAGGTTCACTGTTGAGGTCCAGACCCTGCCAGAGAGGATGACACCGTGTGTCACCAGCCCAGGAAAACTCAGAATGCAAGTTCAGTTTCTACTGGGTGGGTGGGTGTGTCATTTTCACCCCATCTCCAGGGTTAAGAGGTGGAGCGAATCATTACTGTCTGCGCACCTGAAATGATCTGTGACTGATTACCAAGAGTTAAGTATGTGGCAGAAAAAAACGTTAATACCCCCAAACAGAGTAGCTTAAACTATCAAGGCCTTTGTTTGTTTGCCAAGATAACCTGGTAGAAGTTTGTTCTAGAAGGTAGTGGTATAGTGGGTGTCTCCTGTCTTTGTGTCTTGCTATCTCCAGGGTGTAGGCAATGACTCTCCTCATGGTAACGAGGTGGCTGCCGCTGCTCCGAGACTCTTATCCAGTGCTCAAAACCAGGAAGGGCAGCCTGGAATGGGGAAGCCCTTTCTCTGCATTTGCCTTTCTCACGGGAAGGGCTGGGAAGGCCACATGCTCTTAGGTCTTGGTTCAGATCTGAGTAATGCACAGAGCAGCATGAAGGGCTTAGACAACGCTTTCTGTGTGCTTGCTCACGTAGAGGCCAGAGGTCAAGTGTTGCTATGGCTGGTTTTCACGTCTCACGGAGGAGGGAGCCTCACCTGAGGAGCTGTCCAGATTTCTTTGGCTGACGGGGGAGGGCCCGCTTAGATTGTGGACACACTTCCGGGCAGCTGGGCAGACGGAAGGGTGTGTCAGGAGGAGGGTCACTCCCTTTTGCTCTCTCTCGTCCTTCCTCTGGTCCCCGGGTGGATGCACCCTGCTGCTGGTTCTTTTGCCGACATCGGAACCACAGTGTCCAGGCTCCTGTCGTGGACTGAAGACTGAATGGGAACTCCCGGAAGCTGCACCTTCAGACACTGATGGACCCATTAGCACCGCAGTACCGTGGAGAGGTTGGAATGTTGCAGGTCCAGAGGCTTCATTACCTTACCTTGGGCTATTTCTAGCCCTCTGGAACTGCCCATTCCTTGCTCGCCACTGTCAGAACTAACATCGCATGACTAATAGGTAGAAATCCTTTGGAATCTATTAACTTAGCAGATGGCTAGCTTCCACCAACCCCAAAGCTAAGGATGCCATCAGATAGCTTCTTGGGCCTACAGGAAAGCTTCCCCCATCTCCCTGTACCCACCTCTCTGATGTACCAGTCGATATATTTTACACTTGCCTTGGTGTATGACTTTCTTTGTCCTGTAAAACCACAAATATTCATGAAACGGCTTCCACTTTGGAACATGGAATTCAGCGTAACCTAAATCTGTGTTTCCAGGCCATGATTTCTTAAAATGCTCCAGAATAAACTATCTCTTTTCCCTTTAAGATTAGATCTAGCCTGGCAGTGGTGGCGCACGCCTTTAATCCCAGCACTCGGGAGGCAGAGTCAGGCAGATCTCTGTGAGTTGGAGGCCAGCCTGGGCTACAGAGTGAGTTCTAGAACAGCCAGGGCTACATGGAAAAACTGTTTTGGAAAAACAAAACAAAAAACTAGCAAGTATTTTAGCTGGGCAGTGGTGGCTTATGCCTTAAATCCCAGCACTGGGGAGACAGAGACAGGTGGATCTCTGTGAGTTTGAGGCCAGCCTGGTCTACAAAGAGTTCCAGGACAGCCAGGGCTGTTAAACAGAGAAACCCTGTCTCGAAAAAAAACTAACTAAATAACTAAATAAAATTGAAAAAGTAAATAAGATGAGAGCTGCAGTTTTTATGTCAACAGGACCAGCAGCTCTCCAGGGACCTCCGAGTTTTGCCGCCATATTTTCTGCTGAGGTACGATGTAGCCTTGTGGACTGAGGAGCTATAGGGTTATTGGTTTTTCCAACAGAGACAGTTACTGTGGGACTCCAAATGCTGAAGCCTCAAGGACCAAACAACTACCAAGTCTCAGCCTTTAAGGTGTGACTGGGCTGTTGTTGTATTTTAATGTAAGACGGCCCAATAAATTCATATATATTTATTAGTTATGAGCAGCACAGGGCTCGAAGGGAACCCATGGCATCGAAGCACACTATGGCTTTTCTATCTGAGGGGTAGGGAAAAGACACTACGCACTGCCTTGATGATTTCCTTCAGACCTTTTTCTGTATTCTTCTTTTGTATTCTGATTCTGTTTTCTTATCTCTATCCAGAAATGTCCCTCTCTCTCTCTTGATGTTTTCCTTTAACTCTTTCTTGATTCTTTCCCTTACAGCTTATACACCCCAGCAATCTTTCAGGTAATATAACAATTACAATGTGGTTACATCCTGTTTTTCCAGTGAATGATTACAAGTAAAAACCAGCATATTTTCCATATCCCTTATGTGATTAAACATTTCACGTATTACAGGTGAAAATAAATTATCCCAAGAACCCACGTACACTCATACCCAAGTGACTAGTTATAGATTAACAGTGTGTAAGCAAGCAAGATGGTCTTGTACTGGCAGAATGTGTCTTGTGGTTACAAAGAAAGCACCGATCACTTTATTACTTACATTGAAAGGTAATCTTCTAAGGAATCATAAAGGAATCACAAACCTAAACTCTTATACATGAAAAACAGTCAGCTCTGCTCCCCACACCCATCCACACCATGCCAGACACCAGAGAAAGATGGCAGCGGCAAGCATGTGAGGGCAGAGCAGAAGCAAAAGACATTCCGGTGTCTGTGGTCTCGGGGCCTTGCCTGTCGGAGGAGATTCACCCATCAGGGATTCGCCTCCTGGTGGGCTGACACCCTGAAGTCAACTGCCATCTGGGAGAAGGGCGCTGGTCCTGGGAGGGGCGATCAGTACGCTGCTTCTTGAGCCCTCTGTGAGGGCAGCCCAAGGTTCCCCACTGTTGTGGGTACATTTGTAGAGGGAGGGGACCAACCACTACTCTACAGAACAGTGGGAACCAGTGATTTCTGCTTCCCTCCACCACCTCCTCTGCTGTTACCCCGGCAACAGCACCATCACTGACCCTGCTGTCAAGGACAACGGGGTCTCTCTTTCACTTTCCCACTTCCTTGTTAGAAACTGTTTGCTTTTCTCCCCCAAGGCAAGACTTGGATTTCCAGGGAGCATTCTCAACTTTCTCCTTCCTCACATCTGAGACCTCAGGGCCCTTTCCTTAGGCCCTGGATAGGGGATGGATAGTCAATAACAAAGGCTTGTCCAGGGGGGCTTGGAAAGGGAAGGTGTCCTCGGCTGTGAGGGGACCAGGTCCCCTTCTGCCAGTGTTTCTTTCTGATCGCAGGCTCACCATGAAAACCATTTGCCTCTGGGGATCCACGTGAGTCCTTACAGGCTGACCCCAGTTGTGTCCTTTTGCACGTCTGGGTCCCACTGGCCGTAGGGAGGTGGTCAGAGGCAGTGTGCCGTGTGCACAGCTTTGAACGTGGGCTGATGTGGGTTTGAATCCTGCCTCTGCCCCACAGGAAGCCAGTTCCTTGTGCAAAGCTTTCAGCCCAGCAGAGGAACTTGGAGGATGTGAGTGACCAGCTGGACACCCCCCCCCCCCCCCCCCCCCCCCCCCCCCCACCTTCGCGTTACTTTACTTTGTTTTCTAGGAGCCGAGCTGGGCTTTAGGAGGTGGCCGTGATGCGGGTAGGCACAGGTGTGCACCCTCTGTCTGGCACCGAGTCACTCACCTTGGCCTGAGGGGTCCACAGCTGTCTGCCTGGTCCCTTACACCGTGTCCCTTGCATTCCAGCCATTGTGGAGCTGTGTGTGGAGGGGTAGGACTGGGATGGCTGAGCGACAGGAACCATCTGTCAGGAAGAGGAGACCGTAACCACAAAGAGCTCCTCTATTGCAGCTGCAAAGGGCGGCCGCTCTCTGGGCATGCTCGCTTTTCTGGGCATCGTGCACAAGCCCCCGGGGTATTCAACGCATGCAACTTATTAGGCAAAATAAGTCGGGAAATGTGAGCCGGACTCAGCTCCAGCAGCAAAGGCCCACGCCAAGGCCGTGTCCCACCGGGTCCCATACTCTCTCCGGCTCTCACGCTCTTTCTGTCTCATCTCCTGCCACGTTTCCAGAGGCTTGGAGGAGGTGATAAGATGCCTGGCTATCTTTCACTTAAGGGTGAACACTGGGCTACCACGCCACAGCAGTGGTCCTTACTCTGAACATTTGGTGAGTCCACCCGTCTAGGCAGCCATCCCTTCCCACTGTGAAGGAGGCTCAGCTCGTGACGGGCTGAGGGCAGCAGTAACCTGTGGGTATCAGTTGGAAGGCAATTTGGCAGGCACATCACATCACACCCTTTTATTTTCATTTTTTAAAGACAGGGTCTATGTATCCACAGCTCCACAGCTGGCCTAGAACTCTCTGTGTAGCCCAGGCTGGTCTGGAATCATGGCGATCTTCCTGACTCAGACTCCTGGGATTACAAACATGTGCAGCCACGCCCAGGTACATCACAGCCACTTACCAAGAAGTCGCAGTGTCTCCACAATAGGGATGACGACCTTCTCAACCACAGTTCCTGCCCCACCCCTCTGGTTTGCAGTACAGATGTGGGTTCCTTCGGGTGCGGTGAGCCTTAATTCCCATGAGGAAATGGTTGGTTGTCCCTGTAACAGTCACACCATGGTTGCGTTAGCCGGTGCAGCTTGTGTATGTTTGTAGTGTGGCAGGTAGGATCCACGACTAAGCAGGACTTCGGTGGACACTCTGCCCCAGTAGCCTGCATGGTGCCTTCCGGTACTAGGAAAGCCCATCTTCCAGGGAGGGGTTTCCATTTCAGTGACAGGCTGACATCTCTGAGTCCTGCAGCCACTTGAGGATATATATGTGATTAGCCATGGCTGGAGCTGTGGGAGATTCTCTCTCTCTCTCTCTCTTTTTTTTTTTGGTTTGTTTTTTGTTTTTTTGGAGACAGTGTTTCTCTGTGTAGCTTTGGTGCCTGTCCTGGATCTCACTCTGTAGACCAGGCTGGCCTTGAACTCACAGAGATCTGCCGGGCTCTACCTCCTGAGTGCTGGGATTAAAGATGTGCGCCACCACCACCTGGCTAATGTGGGGGATTCTTGTCAGGTGGTGCTGTGTGTCTTCACCAACAGAGCCTTACTATCAAGTTCTGGTACCCAGCAAACAGCAGTGGCAATAGCCTGTGGTGGTGTTCTGGGGGCCTTGGGGGCCTTGCTGGCCAATAACTGATGAGAAAGTATCCCACCCCTGGTACGGGAGTTTTCACTGAATAAGCCTGTGGCTTCTGGGAGTCTTTCCACCATGGCAGGGCACCTTTGTTCAATTACTTTAGCTACTGCGTTAACAACCCATTCTCCCTCTCCATTAGCCCAGTGCCCTGGAGGATTGTAATGTAGGTGAAAACACCATGGGACCTGGTTGTCTTCAGCCCAGTTCCGCTCATCAGTGTTTATGGAATGAGCCTCCGTCACTGTCAACTCTCTGGGCTGTAAGTGCACATGACCTCCGTGGTAGGCTACCTCACCTGTTGCCTGCTGGCATGGAAGTGCTTCCAGGGGGCTATGCAGTACCCACACAGGGTGCATCTTCATGTCCCACTTAAAGACATGGGTCCTGTACCAATGCTGTAACCCGACACGCAGATTCTCACATTCGCCTCTGTCTTCTGTTTACGGTGGCTGTAATCAGGAGCAGACCTCCCTCACATGTCTGGACTGCGTACAGAGCGTCAGGACATTTCACAGGAATGCCAGAAGCCTTGGCTGCTTCCCGGCTTATGTGGCTTCATCCGTGGCCAGACGTTGTATGAACCCAGGGAATGGCCTCCGAGGTACCTGAGGGCAGTCTGGATTTTAGTAAGGACACCTGTTTCTTGGTTCCCCGGAGGACTTAGTGGGCTGTGGGTTGCCACACAGAAAACTCCCAGGGGCCTCTGACTCACACTGGATTCTGTCGTACGTGCCTGTGTACATCGGCTGTCCTCGCTGCGGCTGACCATGCACTTGCTAGCCCTTTACTGTGAGACCATCCACAGTGGTTCTGAGTACAGCCTCCCCGTTACTATGGCTGTCACAGGCCAGGTCTCATGAGTCAGCTCTATCCATGCCGCTCTCAGGGTGCTCCTTCCTCCCACTTCCAGCCACATGGTGTCCATGCTCTGAATTGCTGCAGTCCCTCACTCTGTCTCGTCCCTTGCTTATGCCATTACTGTGGCAGGCTGTTACAGGACAGACAGGCTGTTACAGGACAGACGGCATCCCTTCCAGTGTCGTCTCTGCTTTAATTAAACAGGGAGGCTCAGGGGCTTGAAAGGACGTTGGTTCTAGCACAGCCCACGTGCCATGGGCAGCAGGGCTGCAGAACCACATGTTGCTGTACATGTGTTTGATTTTTGTGCTGCCACAGGAAGAGGCGTGGCCAGATGACCCTCCGTGCAAAAACGTGGAGCTGGGGACAGGTTCCGCCCACTGCTGTGTTCTCACACTGTATAACGGATTTCTGTGGCTAGCCATGACTGGGATCAAAACCCCACTGGGTTGTCTTCTCACTTTCTTCCTGCCTTAGCCCTCAGAGCTTCCAGTAACTTCCAGCACACAAGGGCACTAGGGTAATGGGGCACACATCTGTTTTTCCCATCCTACAGGGACCTAAAAGTTTCAGTCCCTCTCCTACAACGGACCCCTTCCTCCCACTTTAAAAAAAAAAATCAAGTTATAGAAATGAGGACAACTTGAGCGAGGTAGGGTATGAAAATACCCCGGGACTCCCAGGGGGATCCCAGACACCTGCAGCTGTTTGCATTCACAGGCACAGACGGTTGTAAAATTCGCTTCATAACCTTGTTGGGTTATTGTCACACTGCGATAGTCCCTGAGCTCTGCAGCGAGCCGGGCTCTCCCACCTCATGTGGACTGTGTTCTTACCCTTATTCCTTAGGTGCACCTGCGTCTCCTTCAGATGCTATGCCCCCCCCCATCTCTCTTTGGTGAGTGTGGGCTTACGTGTTCATGTAGTGTATACACTTGGGAGTGGGGGTTCTCACGTATGTACTTGGGTGTGAGGCCGAAAGTCAACATTAGGTATCTTCTTCCGTCACTTGTCACCCTCCAGGAAGCTTGACAGCCTTGAGACCTCATTCATTGACTACAGTTACTAAAGAACAGCGTAATGGAGGGTGAATCCAGGAGACTCCACCAGATGGTGAAGGTTAACACAGGGAGACACATCCACCTTACGACTCCAGATGTGCTGTGCAGGGAGGATCCAACTTTCTCCAGGCACAGTTTCCCCGAACTGTACAACTTGAATCTAATGGCAGTCACATGATAGATCCACACTGGGAGTGTCTGCAGAATACCTGGCCTGGCATCTTCCAACACGTCAAGGTCATGAATGATGATGAAACACAAAGGGACCATTCCAGCTGAAAGAGGACACATGCAGGTGGTGGGCATCCACAGCTGAACCCAGGGCCTCTGCTTATTCCGCGGAGGGCGTCGTTGGGGGTACTTGGCAGCAGAAGGTCTGCAGGCTGGAAACTAGAGAATGTTGATCTTAAATTCTCGATTTTGACGTGTTACGGCACAGGGGAAGGCGTTCTTAGGAAATGTACGTTGATATATTAGTGGGGAGAGGTTACTATCAGGCCTGAAAAATGATTCTTGCTGCTGTGCCTCTCTGTAGCTGTAGGTATGGACATCTATCCACCGACTCATCTATCTACTGTCTCCCTATGGCTAGATGTCCTTGAAGTGATTGAGAGCAATTATATTTATGTTTTATACATAAAAACCATATATCTCAATCCTGAGCTCCAATATGTGTCACCCTCCGAGGCCAAGATGACTTTGCTGATGTGGCTGAGCCGACGATGCTGAGGCCAGGAGAGCATGCAGGGCCGTCCATGGGCCTGAGGAATCCCTTGCTTTGTCAGCAAAAGAGGGTCAGGCGGGCCAGTCCTGGATGGTGCAGGGTCACGGGATGATGCAGGCAGGGAGGGAGCATTGATAATCTCAGAGCTCAGCCTTGATGATGAAGGAAGATGCCTGGGCCAGTGCTTGTGTGTGACCTCAGAGGCAGGTCACCCATCACAGGAATCAGTGTAAGGACACCTTGATCTCTGCTCTCTGCCAAGGTCAGACTCTTTGACTCCAAAGCTGGAAGAGTCATGTGTGGTTTAAAGCTGCGATATTTGTTGTCACACATCAACCTTGGGAAATGAGCACTTGGCCTCTGAGTGTGTTGGTGCATGCACACACGTATTTGGGGGAAGAGGGTGATCAAACTGAGGTGACAGAATATTCGTGTTTGAGGAATCGGCACAGATGCCCTAGGAAGTCTGTGCACTCCATTTGCGATGTAAATCTGGAATTATCTCAGGGGAAAAGAGAAAGAGTAACACAACAGTCAGGGCAGACATATGTATGTGTGTCCTGTGTGTGTATGAGTGTGTATGTGTGTGTGTCCTGTGTATGTGTGTGTGTGTATGTCTGTGTGTGTGTCCTGTGTGTGTATGCTGTGTGTGTATGTTGGTGTGTGTGTTCTGTGTGTGTATGCTGTGTGTGTGTGTGTGTATGCTGTGTGTGTGTGTGTGTGTGTGTGTGTGTGTGTGTGTGTGTGTGTATCCTCCTCCGCAGAGATGTGGCCTTCGCCGCTGTCATTTTGCGAGTTTTCTTACCTGGAAGGTGCTCGCCCAGCACGGTGTATCTTCGTGAGAACCCTTGAGGCTCAGTGCTTAAGAGCACACACTGCCTGTAACTCCAGCTCCGGGGGATCTGACAGCCTCTCTGGGCCTCCACAGGCACCTGTACATATGGCATACACACCATACATATGGCACACACACACACACACACACACACACACACACCCCTCTCAGTTGGCAAAGTGACAGTGGGGAGCAAGTGTGACCCCAGAACCTATGTAAAAATGCCCCGGGGGAAGTGGGTCCCTAGGGCGTGCTCACCAGCCTGCCTGGCCTAACTGGCAAGCCCCAGGTCCCCATTGAGAGACCCTGCCTTGAAAACTCACCACTGGCCGGTGACCTCTGGCTTCCACACGGGAGTGTGTGTGAGTCCACTCACATGGTTACACACACGGGGTGGCAGTAGCAGCTCTTGGTAACTGATTAGGTGTGACTCACAAGCCACACACTCCAGACCTCCTAAAGGGACACCCTGGGACAGGATCTGTCTGCATCAAGTTGTAACAAGGCCCCCTGGGTTCGGGCACCATGTGCCCCTGCCTTAGCGGGCTCCTTCCGGGAGCAGGCATCGCTGCGTGCCGTTCCTGCATTATTTATGAGTTTTCATTAATACGCAGATTTCTGCCAGTTGATTGGCTTGCCCGGCATGGTTCCGCGGGTTCATAAATCAGCGGCCGCTGAGCTATCTTGTTTAGCAATTCTCCAGCCATGGGCGTCCTGTAGCTGTGATGAGATCAGAAAATCCTCTGCAGAGCGTGATGCAGCAGGATGGCCGCCATCTGCCGAGGACTCCCACTGCCTGGAGCTCCTCGGAGGCCCGGGGCATGGCCAAGTGGACCTGGCATCCCTGGGTCTCCAGGCATGAGGGTGAAGTCTGCGCGTCAACTGGGAGCCAGGTGACCTCCCTACCCAGATCCCGCCTGGGAGGCAGAAATGGGACAATCTCCAGGCGTCAATGCATAGGGCCGGTTGTCTGGTTTCCCTGGAGAACAGGCCTTTATGATGCAGGCAAGGTCACACAGGGCTGCCTCTTCTGCAGAACTCTTTCCGAGGCAGATAGCCAGCTACAGGACCCTGGGCCTTTGTCTTACATCTGAGGTGACGTTATGGGGGTGTTACTAGTTCTTCTTTGACTACTGATGTTTTGGGGGACAGTGGTGCGGATTATGTGGCCGTGCACCCAGGCAAACATTTCTGCAAGGTAGTCTTCTCAAGTGGGTGTGGCGAGGTTGAGGAAATGTTCAGCATCAGCATTTAATAACCGCTCATGAATCTCCGTCCCTCATCAGACCGCGGTCTGGGAGGCAGGGGCTGGTCTGTCTCCTTCACAGTTGTATCCCCCTCTCGGACACAGCACACCGTGTGAAATAATGGGTAGATCATGACTCCTGATAAAACGCCACCTCGGAGTCTTGGAAATGGAATTTCTCCAGGTTATAGCATCTAGCAAATTCCACTGTACGTCTCCCACCATCTTTCAGAAAGGTGATGAGAAGTTTTTGCCTTGTGCACAGGTCCCTCAGCATCTAGCCGCGGCCTCTATCAGCTGGAGCCAGTCCATTTAGCAAGATCATAGCTTCCTTAATTAGACTTATCAAGCGAAGGCAAAGCCGCGTCTTCCCAGGTGTTCCCAATTAACTCAAGGGCACCTCCAGTCGCCTCTGGCTCCCCCTGGTCCGAGATCCTGCCTGGGAGCATTGTGGAAGAAATGTAATTATATTCTGGCCACGTGGACTGAGAGATCTGAGATCCGAGACAGCTTGTTCCTTTGTGTACCCCACGCAGAGTCCTAGGGAAGTGTCGTGGGGGGGGCGGGGCACACAGCGGGAGTGGACACAAGACCAAAGTCCCCAACACCGGCCTTCCCGTTGCCTCTGTTGATAGAGTTGATAGAGACAATTATAGCCATGGATTTGATTTGATTTTGATCAGATTGGCGTTTGAAGGAGGGAACCTTTTATCTGCCCTATAGGCCCCTCTCACCGTCAGCTCACCCATGTCCCTGCAAGCCACGCTCCACCCTCACCCAGGGCAATCTTAAGGTGCAGATTGGTTCCTCTTCTGTTTATCCTCTCCTGTGGCTCCCATTTCTTTAGATAAAACCCCAGCTTGTGTGTGTGTGTGTGTGTGTGTGTGTGTGTGTGTGTGTGTGTGCGCACACAGGACTGTCTGGAGGTCAACGTGGGATGTCTTCCTTTACTACTTCCCATCTTATTGAGACAGGATCTTCCTTGAACCCGAGCTCACTGTCTTAACTAGACTGGATGACCCATGAGTCCCCAAGAACGGTTTGTCTCTGCTCCCCGGCTTCGGGAATACAGACATGAGTGGTTGTGACTGGCTTTTATGTGGGCCCTGGGGAGCTTGGATGCTCTTGCTCGTGCAGCAAGCGTTTTACCTACGGAGATGTTGCCCCAGCCGGGGATGTACCTCAACTGGTAGAGTGCTTGCCCGGCATGCATGAAGACCTGGTTTGATCCCCAAGGCTGCATAAACTGGGTATTGCGGTTCAAACTTGCCATCTCAACACTAGGGAGGTGGAGGCAGGATGATCTGAAGTTCAAGGTCATCCTTGGCTACTTAGTGAGCTCAAGGATAGCCTGGGCTACAAGGGACTCTGTCTTAAAATAAGTCATTAAAAAATTGAAGCCAGATGTTTATATCTAGGCAGGCTTCAGTTGCAGGTGGACAATCTGGCCATCTGTGGTGACTCCAGCAAGGATGACAAGATTCTCCCAGGGATTTAGAGGACTCTCGGGCTGTGGCAGTGTTGTGGTTTGAATAAGAACGGTCCCCATAGGTTCATATATTTGAATGAGTGGTCCCCAGGGAGTAGAACTGTTAGAGAGGATTAGAAGGATTAGGAGGTGTGGCCTTGTGGGAGGGAGTACATCACTCCCATTCTGGGCTCCGGGTCTGCTGTGGATCAGGAGGTAGCTCTCAGCTACTGCTCCAGCACCATGTGTGCGGCCGTTCTCCTGCCGTGATGATGATAATGGACTAAACCTCTGAAAAGGTAAGCCAGCCCACAATTGCATTCTTTCTTTTATAAGAGTTGCCTTGGTCATGGTGTCCCTTCACAGTGACAGAACACTGACTGAGACAGGCAGGAGGAAAGCAACAGAGAACTTACTGACGTCTAGACAGCAACCCACACAAGGATGGCGGATGGCGTTCTTGTCTCAACCCGCCATCTGAGGGATGGTGACCTCTGCACCCAATTCTTTGCAGCTGGCTTCCCTCTGAAGACCACTCTGCTGCTGTCCAACATCTGATGGGAGGGGGAGTGCATGAAATTACCCAGGTGAGGATCAGACAGGTGGATCCCCACCCTCAGCTCCAGCCTGACCATCATTCTTCCACATTCTTCCAAGTCCTCTCCCAAGGGCATCGTCACTCCCTTTGGCTCCAAGCTAGTCTTGTCTCATTCAAGGACACCGCTTCCTTCCGACTTGTAACAGCATCGGCTGCTTTCTTAGGTCCGTGGTGTGTTCTGAGTCTCATACTTTGGGAAACCTGTATTGGTTGCTCAGCAAATCAACCTCAAATCTGGTCGCTTAAAGCAACAGTAGGCACATGGAATGTCATTGCTTCTATGGGTTGGGATTCAGAAGTGGCTTACACAGCTGAGTTGGGATTGGAGTGCAGTGAAGATGCAGGCCTGAGCTGCAGTCACCTGAAGATTGGACGGACTGGAGGACCAGCTTCCAGGAGGCTCATTCCAGGGTGGTGCTGGCTGGGGGCAGCCCTCAGCTCCTGCCCCCAGGTGCTTCTCCAGGGAATTGCTCCAGGGCTTACATAGTAGGTAGCTGAGTTCCTCTGAGGGTCAGCCAAGAGACATGAATGAGGTAGAGGCTTCCATTGAAAAAAAAAAAAGATGATCACATTTTAGAAGTCACAGGCTGCCATTTCTGCTAGTGGTTATTTAGGTTAGCCTGGTCATAAAATAGGAGAGGGCTGGTGAGGGTCACCCTAGAGGGGGACAGCAGTTTGTTCCCTGGCCTCTGATGACTCACGTTTCTCCCACAGGCACAACCCCCAAGTCCTACCACATCAATTCAAAGTAAAAATCAACTTATTTATCATTTTAGTTTTAAAAGGCAGAACCTCACTAATATGTTGCTGGGGGTGCAGAAACTCTCTGTGTAGACTAAGCTGGTCGCAAACTGGCTGTGATCCTCCTGCCTCTGTGCCCAAGTGCTAATTATAGGCCTGTGCTGTCAGCCTGGGCGGTCTCAGAACCCAAGCTGGTTACTGGATTGAAGTTACATCCAGCAGCAGGGGCGGCACAGCCAGGAGGCTGCTGGGAGGAATCTGTCAAAAAGGGAGGGATGGAGGACAGGAGCATGGCAAGCTCAAAACACACTGGGTATGAGTTGACAAGTATTTTGTTTTTTGTTTTAACTAGTTCTCAAGGCTGGGAAATAAACATAAAGGCTCTTGGCTTCTGTATGTGGGTTCTGGCTTTCTGCTCATTACTCCTTCTCTGTGAAGGTGTCCCGCATCTGCC
>CABHPP010001371.1:0-50726 GCA_902168425.1 Peromyscus attwateri
ACATGTGCAAGCCACATACCATCCCAGCCATGTCCAAATAAGGACTTGTTTATCCCAGAGAGCACTGGCCATCAGGAGGGCGGAGGGCAGAAGCCAGCGTCAATTTCAGGGTGCGGCTCCACGAAACTCTCTACAGGTATCCATTTATTTATTCATTCATTCATATATATATATATATATATATATATATATATAAAACAAAATAAAATTTAATAAGACAGAGCTATCACATTGAAGTTAAACGAGGCCAAACAACAGAAGGAAAAGTGCCCCAAAGAATCAGAGCCCCACTCATTTGTACACTCAGAAATCCTATAAAAACACTAAATTGGAAACCATAATACATACTCAAAGATCCAGTGAAGACCTGTGCAGACCCAGTGCATGCTGCTGTAGTCTGCGTGGGTTCAGTTGACTTCATCTCTCAGTCCTCATCAGAGAAACTTCATTTTTCAGTGGATGATAGTCAACACAAAAATCCATACCTGGGCAACGTAGAGAGTGGAAGACTTTTGATATCTAAGCCTTAATGGAATGTCTTAATTAAACCTTTGCCTCCAGTAATCTGGGATCTGTGCAGAATAAGAGACAGAAAAACTTTAGGAGTCAGAGGTGGTGCATAACTCCAAGGAAAGAGCATCTTTCATCCACAACAGGGCTGATACATAAATGAGCTCAAAGACTGTGACAGCATACACAAGGTCTATCCTGGGTTCATATCAGACAATCCCAGCATGGAGAAAGGGAAATGGACATGGAATCTAACTCCTAACACATAAGCTAATTGCAGTTGATTCCTGCTGAGAGAGGGAAAAACTGTTTTCTCTAATGGAGTGTCACTGGGTATATGATAATATTTGCAGAAGGACACATAAACTTGTACAATGATTAATACAGTGGTTATGGTATTATTTGCATATATATAAATAAAATTTATTGGGTGGTACATGGCATTTGAAGGATTGACAATAAAAAGTTAGATACTGCTGGGTAGCGGTCACACACACCTTTAAATCCCAACACTTGGGGGGCAAAGCCAGGTGGATCTCTGTGAGTTTGAGGCCAGCCTGGTCTATAGAGCGAGAACCAGAACAGGCACCAAAACTACACAGAGAAACTCTGTCTTGAAAAAGTCCCCCCAAAAAATAAAATAAAAATAAAAAATAATGAAATCAGAAACTAAAAGAGGGACATAACAGACATCAAGGAAATCCAGAGAATCCCAAGAACTTACTTTAAAAACATGTTCTCTGTCTCTCCTCCTCCCCCTCCCTCTCCCTCCTTTCCTCCTTCCCTCCCTCCCTCCCTCTTTCCCTGAAAAAAAAAAAAAAAACATGTTCTCTGCAAAATTGGAAAATCTAAAAGACATGAATAATTTTATAAATAAGTACCACTTACTAAAATTAAATCAAGATCAGATGAACAATTTAAATAGACTTATTATGATTAGTGAAAAAGAAGCAGTCATTAAAAGTCTCACAACTAAAAAGAGACATGGACAGATGGTTTTAGAACAGAATTCTACCAGACTTCCAAAGAAGAGTTAATGCCAATACTACTCAAACTATTCCATGAAATAGAAGTAACATTACCCAAATCATTTCATGAGGTCACAGTTTCACTGATCCCTAAAACATATAAAGACTCAACAAAGAAAAAGATAACAGAACAATTTCCCTTATGAACATAGATGCAAAAATACTCAAATTGAATCCATTGCTGGTGACTGTAAAAGTTGTACACCTCCTATGGAAATCAATAATGTATTCACTCAGAAAATTGGGAATCAACCTACCTCACGACCGAGCTATACTATCTTGGCATATATTCAAAGAATGCTCCATCCTACCACAAAGACACTTGCTCAACCATGTTCATTGTGGCTTTATTCACAAAAATATGGAAGTATAAGATAAAGAAACCCTTTCCTGCAGAAGTGTTTTCCTATGTAAGTGGCCAGCTCTTTTACTTCCAAACTCACTTAGCCATTGGACATCTGTAAATGTCTTCTGATTCGAGGAACAAGTATATTTCATACTCGTTTTCAAGAGTCCATTCTCAAGTCCACACAGTGCATTTGGGTTGTACAAATCATGTGTAGTTGTTCCTACAATATCTGTAAGGCACAGTGCATTCTACCTCATTAACAAGGTCATAGTTATTTACCACAGCTATAGACAGTAATTGTGTTAGTTAGGGTTTCTATTCCTATGATGAAACACCATGAACAAAAATTGAGTTGGAGAGGAAAGGGTTTCTTTAGCTGATACTTCCATATTATTTTTCATTATTGAAGGAAGTCATTACAAGTACTCAAACAGTACAGGAATCTGGAGGTAAGCGCTGATACAGAAGTCATGGAAGGGTTCTGCTTAACTGGTTTGCTCCATATGGCTTGCCCAGCCTGCATTCTTATAGAACCCAGGACCACCAGCCCTACATACAATAATATGAAGGTGTATTTAATTGCCCTGATAACTTCTGAGTCTTTATCATCAGAATAAAAATGATGTAACCTCCACATTTACAAAGTAATATTAATTATTCATAGCAATGCTGAATAACAAATGCACAAACTTATTCTCTTTCTTCATCAAGGTCTTTTGATTTATGGATTAATATTCTATATAATTTCAAAATTGGAAGTATTGCTAAAACATGTCTGTTAGATAAGGGTTTTATTAAACATAATTTTGGAATGAAGTCAGGAGAATTTATTTTAAAACTTATACTTCTAAATAATTATGAAGCCAATTGCCAGTTGTTCACTTTCCTTGATGTTTATCTTACTTACTTGATGAAAAAGGAAAAATACATTGCCATAATTTAAGAAAAGTTCATTCTAATATGATTTTCAAACTAAAACAATTAAATGTGGTTGTTTGCATTTTTCTATGTCTCAAAATGTACAATTGTTAATGATTAATTAATATACATAAAAAGTTACACTTTATTATTTTATGTGTAATGTACTCACAAATAATGCTTTTTCATCAATATTATTCTGAAAACTCTTCTTGAATTCCATAATAAATCATTATTTTGTTCCTATTACAAATCATATGAACAACCTAGTAAAGATCATAAATTAAGGTCCTGGGAAATAGTATATATCTTGAGCACTGTGTTTCTATTGAATATTTTGATATTTCTTTTCATTAAAAAAATGAATTTGAGGGTGTAACTAATTTTCCTAACAATGTACCACTTAAATAATTATAAACAGATCTTCCACTTGAAAAATACCTTAAGAGATAGGCCTTTAACAGAGTGTAGACATTCTCTCAGATAGAGATAGTCTGAACTCTTTGTCATGGCTATTCTGGGTTATCAGCTTAACTACATCTGGAATTAAAAACACAAATCTGGTTACCTGTGAGGGATTTTTAGTTGGATCATCTTTTTTTTTTTTATCATTTGAGGTAGGAAAACCCACTCTATATTTGGACCACAACTTCTTATGGCAGTCTATATAAAAGACAAGGAGAAAGAAGCTTTTGTTCTTTTCCTATTGGCCCTCATTACTTGATTCACTAGTATGGGAGCCTGCTTCTTCAGGATCCCAACATACAGTGAAAACCAGCGAAGGCATGCATCCTTGTGTACTGAACAACTACTAGATCCTCAGGATTTTCATTGGGAGACAACTATGGCTGTACTAGCTGGGCCACAGCCTGTAAGCTACTCTAATAAATTCCATTCTATCAGTTCTTTTCATCTAGAGAACACTGACTAATGTAGATTGTGGTTCCAAGGGTGGTGTTTGGCTGATAGGCTTAATCATACTGTTTGTTGAAGGAATAAAAAAAAAAAAAAAAAAAAAAAAAAAAACTTTGGGATTTAGGATTTAAAAGTCTTTGGGATTTAGGATTAAAAAAGAAGTTAAACTATTTTAGTGGCATATAATTGGCTATCCTAGCAGAAGCATGGAAGATAGTAGGGCTGAGGAGGATATGGACTACAGGGGCCCAGTTTAGGAGTTTCCAGAGGAGGATATTTGCAAGTGGCCTAGAGACTATTACTGTGATTTTTGGCAAACAATGTGGCTGCCTTCTGTTCTTGTTCAAAAAAAAATATGCTCAAGGATAAAGTGAAGAATTTTAGATTAATAGTGTTGACAGCATATATTTAAAAACAGGCTAGTAATCTGTGTGTCATGTGGTTATTAGTGATCACTCTTGTGAATATCTAGAACTAAAAGAAGCAATTGAGTAAGTATCTCTGCTCCATGTACAGTGCATTAACTCCTGCCTCCAGGTTCCTGCCCTGTTTGAGTTCTTACCCTGATTTTCTTGGATGACCAACACTGATGTGGAATTGTAAGCCAAGAAACCTTTTCTCCACAGGTTGTTTTCATCATTGTTTCATCACAACAATAGTAGCAAAAAGTAAGACAGAAAATGGTACCAGGAGTAGGGTACACTCATGCCTAAAGGCACAACATAAATGTGATCATTGAACTATAAGCTCAGATATCCCCCTAGACACCTTGGACTTCTGCTGCCCTCAAGACAACAGGCTACATAAAGAATAACAGTGTTAGGAGGGGTGATTGATCTAAATTACTAAGGAGAAATTGCATTGCTTTTCCACAATGGAGATAAAAAAGATGGTAACTGGAATGCAAGAAATACTTTAGGGCATTTCTTAGTGTTACCGTGTCCTATGATTAAAGACAATGGAAACTACAACAACCACAAACAAGCAGAATAACAAATGGCACAGAATATTTATTTATTTATTTATTTATTTATTTATTTATTTATTTATTTTTAAAGATAAAAGCCCAAGAGGTCAGAGCTAAGAGCCTTACCCGCCTGCTTCCAGATAGCCTCTTCCGCCAAGAGACCTCTCCAAAAAGGGAGCTACTTCCTGGCACAGAATATTTATAAATGAAGGTATGAGTCACTCCTCCATGAAAAGTGTCTAGATAAGTTTAGGTACTTGCCAATATTAGAAGAAACACAAGATGGGTAGGAGAAGAAAGCAGTTATCAATACCAACTGTGGTAGCTTGAATGCAATTGACCCCCATAATAACATAGGGAGTGTCAATTAGGAGGTGTTACTTTGCTGAAGCGGAATAGCCTTGTTGGAGGAAATGTGTCACCATCACCGATGTGGTGTGCTTTGAGGTTTTCTGTGCTCAGGACACTACCCATGTCTCAGTCGACCTCCTGTTACCAGCAAAATGTAAAATTCTCAGCTTCTCCTCCAGCATCAGATCTGCTTGCATGCCATCATGCTCCCCATGAGGATGATAATGGAATGAACCTCTGAAGCTGTAAGCAATGCCCCTCAATTAAATGTTTTCCTTTATAAGAGTTGCCATGCTTATATGTTGCTGGATCCTAATGGCTCCCACAAGGGAAGGGGTGAGAAGGCACAGTGTCAATGGCACAGACTAGAGTCAGCTGAAGGCAAATAATGAACTCCTTTATTTAATAACAGGGTGTCATATGAACAAGGATCAACAGAATGCCAGGATTAGACAAATTCATAAAGACATAAACATTGTGTTATACCAGAATTTGAATAACAACTGCAATAGCTTTGGTCTGAAGATTTTTTTTTGGCACTCTGACCACTAAGAGTTAATAATTCACTGCTTGGGACATGGCAAAATGCCCAGTGCAGCTTGAAGATTTTGTTTTGGTCTAGTGTCCTTGAAGCAACCAAAGTTACCAGCCTGAGGACAGGCTGTCATATGCCTCTAGATTCTTAAATATTGCGTTATGGGGTTAATGAGCAAAAATGATAACTCTGCTTATTAATGATGTCAAAACTTGAGGAAAAAATGATTGGAAATGATATGATGTATGTTTTGGAACATCATGGATGTATCCCTGCTTACTAAATTCTGTATAAGCAAAGAAGCACTCTGACTGCTAGTCAGTCAGGCTGCAAGATTCTGGGAACTGAGCCAGTGAAAGAAACACTTTAGTCCTGAACCCAGAAACTCAGAAACACGCCATGACCCAGAATCCACAGCCAAAGAAGCATACTTTGTCCCTAGAATCAGAGCCAATGAAAGAACTATACCCTAGTCCTAAAACCAGAGCCAAAAAGCTGAAAAGGGGCCAGTGAAAGAAACACAGTTTGGCCCTGAAACCAGAGCCAACTCTGCCCTTGACCATTGAAACCAACCAATCCCTGAGCAGAAAATCTTCTCCCTGGAGAAACTCTGATCCTAAGAAGCGCTATATAAGCCCCTCTGCCTATTCAGTTGTGGGCTGTCCTTTCCCACTCTGGCAGAATCAGCCCCTTTCCTGGACTCCTCCTTCCCAAATCTCTTTCTTAAAAGAGTCTTGGGTGAAGAATTTCATTCACTGGCACAGAAGAGAAGAAACTTGCTGAGATAGTCTCTTAAGAGAACTGAGCAGAAAAAATCCTTGCTGAGATGTTCCCTTAGGAAGGCAGAGTAAGGCTGAGCACAAAAAGTAACAACTTTTCCCTGGAGCCTGAAGAGATTGCTACATTTCTGCAAGGGGTTCCCCTTCAGCAGAGTGAAACAGGAGAAGCAACATCTTGGCCCAGAGAGAAGAAGCAGAGCTCTGCTGGGAAGCCCCGTTAAGCAGGGGGTGGTGGTAGCAAAACTCAGCTGTAACAGCTCTCTCTAAGAGAGGAGCAGGAGTGCTATATTCTGCAGGGAGACCATGCTCCATCTCACCTCAGCTTCAAGTATTGCCTGACTTCCTGATAAGTCACAATACCTTTCCCTCCAGAGCTGAGCTGTCCTATTGTGGCTCCAGATATAGCCTCACTTCCCAACAAGTCAGGATACCTTTACCTCCAGAGTTATAACACTCACAGAGATAATATCAGTGGTTATCATGTTTGATATTTGAAATACTGCAAAGTGTCCCTCAATGGGCATTGCCACCTACTATAAAATGTATGATTCAGTTATGGTTGTATGTGGGATAGTCATATCATGTTAGGTATAATTATGACTTTGTTACTGTTTCATGGACTGAACAACTACTGGATTTTTGGACCTTCTGTTCATAGGAAGCTGTTGTTGGATTAGCTGGACCAGAGTCTTTAGGCAATTTTTACAAATCACCTTTATAGACACACACATATATGTATGTGTGTATAAATTAATTTTATAAGTTCTGTTACTCTAGAAAAACCTGACAAACACACTAATCAACCTCATTAGGTTCTATGAGTAATTTTCTGCATTTCTCCTAATTATATTCCCTTTCCTGTCTCAAGTTACTCCCTCATCTTTGTCAGGAAAGACTTTACCAAAGACATTCTCCTCTCAGGCCATTAAAACATACAATGGTAAACACATTTACAAAATAATATCCTTCTTAAATGTCAGAACCCTGTAATAAATTTGAGGAAGCTTTTCCATGTTTCTCTACCTATTGGGATGCCAGTTACAATATTCAGCGAAGAAGGTATTTCCAAGAATCATGAATAGTGACTATTGAGTTAATCACCCAATCTGTACCAGTGTTGCAATATTTAAACTTTTATTTCACCTCTTGTAGTGTGTATCACCATATAATAACATATTTTTTCTTGTTGGTCACGAATCCTTAAGAACAAAGAGTATGCCTTAATTTACATTTTATTCCAATATTTGCACTGTGACAAAAACATCAGCTATACTTAGTAAAAACTCATTGTGAATAAATAACTGCAAGTCTGTTATTAAAATAACACATAGACATTTCTTGCAAATGTGGATAATGGCTTTAGGTCAATTTGCAGAAACACAATTTTCTTAATAGTCATTTTGCTGAATTGTTCATTCATCACGTTTTCCAATATTTGAATAAAAAATAATGCCTTGTGTGTTCAATGCTTACCAAAACAGCCTCTTAGACCTGTGTTTAAACTGAATATGAATAATATTTAGTATAAACTGATGTAAATTGTTTTTAAAACTTCTTAAAATGCCTGCTAAGTTTTGTTTTTTATTTATTTCCTAGGTGCAGTAGGTTTTAAAATGCTTTACCAAATTTAAAATTAATGGTAAGATTTAATTTTCAAAGAATATTTACTGAATTTGGTGAATGTATAATAATCATTTTATATTTTGTAAAGGAAATTTTCAGTCCATAATGATATTAAACAACTTTTAAATAACATTTTGCAGTGGGCAAACCTAGAGAATTATTTAGTAACTTTCTGCTCCACTGGTTTGCACCATGAAAGCACTTGGTAATCTGAAACCCTTACTTGTACATACTATGACTGTATATATTCCTCCACCAACAATGCACCTAGAAACATGCAAGCAACCTGGGACTCCCATCTACACCAAGTTTCAGGCACACTCTTTCTGAGTTAATAATTGGCAAATCTAAACAATTCCATTTCCTCATACTCTTGCTGTGCCCAGATACAAAACTTGGGGAACTGATCTAACCTGACCTGACGGAGGTGTACACATACACAATCAGGCAGTCTTCTCTTTCAGTGAATGTTGTCTATGTGTATGTAGACGTGCAAATAATTAAAATCTGATACATCATGGGGATGAGCATTAAGAGTAAACAACTCCTGATGTTATTCATGCCCTTACCAAGAAAAAGAGAACCACTTCCACTGTACACTTCAGCAGTCACACTGCTCTCCTAAATATTGAAAAAGGAAGCACCCAAACAAGAACCAGGGTCCTAGACTACTTTCCTGTGGTCTACCGTCATGCTTTATTCAAGTGGTTCTCTTGCTTTCCTTCGAGTAAAGTCAATGTAGTATTTCCTAATCTGAGAGCACCTCTATTTTGTTCTTGAAAAAAGATAATTCAAAGCTGGAAACACTGACCCCTAGAACCTGACCATTGGTAATAATTCTTCCCCCAATTTTTTTAAACTAAACATTTTATTCCTTGCTAAGAGTAGGCATCAAGCAACCTAAAATATATCTTTAGATCTCTCATGAAAGAAAGAGGAATAGAATATACGCCCACCAACCTCCACATATGCTGTGTGGCATCTACTTCTACTTAATCATACCCACCTGTAATAATAATACATGAATCTATAAAAAAATTATGAATTACTACAATATTTATACTATGCAAGGTGAAACATATAATAATACAAATAGCTAATTAGATAACTATTTTATTTTTTTACAATCAGCTGAATGGAGACTATCTATTACCTGTGATTTTTTAGGAGTGTTACATTGTACGATTCTTTTCTATTTCCTTTTCTAATTCTAGTGCTCAACTTCTTTCAGAGATATATGTGGCTTAATATGGTGCTGCTTTGATGACTTCGTAATTTCTTTCTAAAGTCTACAAATTTCTAACATCACACCTGTGTCATTTATCAAACTGTGATGCAACCCATAACTGCATAGTGAATTAAAAGAAAAAATTGTTGGAAGATAGGTTTGACCTACAATGATATTGTTTCCTTCCTCTTGTGACTAAGATCCAGGGTTAAGTCATTTATTTTATTTTTGATGGCCACAAAGTTATGTACATTGTTGTAGCAAGGCACTCAGTAATAAGAGAAGGCACTGAAAGAAGTATGTGTTTCTAATAGCTTGCTCATATTTGAAGTTAGAGAAGTATTACTATTCGTAGAATTACTCTACTCTTTACAACATGGGGTATATTTTGGAATAGACATTTAAAAAAAAACTTACTTGACAGGTGACTATAAAGAAAAGCAAAATCTTGAGTGACATCTTCTTTCTTACCATCCTTGGTAAATTGAATTGAGTACTCTGTTCATTACATGTCCTGTATCCAATCTATCTGTGCTGTAATTTTGTAATATCCTTTCTTTCTGATTCTGGTCTTAGCCATATAACTTGACGGATCAATACATCACAGGGAGAAAAGACAGCATGTCAATTACAATCTTAAGCCTTTAGAGATTGGAGTGCATGTGATTGCTGTCCTATACTTACCTGACTGCCGTGTGATTGTGACAGGTACTGCTTTTTGAAAGATGACAGATAATGTTATTCCAAACACCTAAGCTGTGGAGAGAAAACATCCAAAAGGTGACACCTTATTACAAATGTTAATCCTTTCTTGCTTTTATTAAAATAACAACAACAACAAAATGTGTGGTTTTTAGGGGGAAAATAGGATATATGTTAATATGTGTGTATATTAAATTCATATATGGATTCAATAACAACTAATAAAAAAGAGACTGTGTATTTGGAAGAGAAGGGGAGGAGTATACTGGAAGAACTGGAGGGAGGAAAAGCAAGGGGAAATGGCATAATTTAATTATATACTCCAAATAAACAAAGAAGCAAGCAAACAAAAATAACACACAAATGCAGTGTTAACTTTTTCTGAGAACTCCATTTTACTTACAGCCACACAACAAAAGCAATTTTCACATAAGTTCATATTATTAGATAATTGATATTTGTTTTAATTGATATTTTATTGGATGAATGGAAAAGAATTCAAACCTCTGTACCATAACAAAATGAATTGAATTACAATTATATGACACACACTCTTCAAAAACCCTGGATTCTGTTCTTTTTTAAATATTAATTAATCTTTCACAAACATATAATTCCTCAGATTCATGCTTAAAAGTGACCTAGGAAAAGGCATGAGAGTCAAGAACATAATTTATTCATTTAGAAGTCATAATATACTGCCTGGGTGCCCAGGGTTTTGTAGTAAAAGGCATAAATTTCATCTGTTTCCCGAAAATGTCCCAAGTGTTGCTGAAGATAATATTTAACTTTTGAAAATATTATCTTTTTAGTCTATAGTTTTTGTTAAAAAATGCATAGCTTACACTGTCATTATTACTGAATAAAATACTGATTGTAGAATATATATTCAAGACATAAAATATATTAATGTGATAAGAAATTTATTAAAGTCATATGTAGGAAAGGCAGAATTGTTTCCTGATAGATCATCTTTGGTCTTATTAATCTTTCATAATAAATAAATGAGTCTTGGCAATATCCCATATATAGAAAGTTTTGCCTAAATCTAATTACTAGAGTATTTAATTATTGTGACACTGTGAAAGCCTGAATTCAGTCTTCTCATCAACTTCTTGTGAAAAGTATGAAATGCTGCAATTTTATATTGTATTTAATATGTTTTAAATAACTATAATTATGTCACATTCCATCTCCACTTTGCTCCCATAACAAACTCCCAAGTGTTTTCCCTCTGACTTCTTCCATCATGTTCCCACCTCACTCTCAAATTGATAGCCTTTTTCTTTACACAGTAGTGTTACATAGGTGATAGATAGATAGATAGAAAGATAGATACGTACATGTATACATATATACATATATTCATGTATAGATTCATAGATAGATGCATAGATAGGTAGGTAGACAGATAGATAGAAACAGAGGTAGAGGGAAGTATATTTATATATAAATATCAATAAACATATAAATACACCCTCTGAGTCTGGTGTGTGTGTGTGTGTGTGTGTGTGTGTGTGTGTGTGTGTGTGTTTTGGTTTAGAGTTGAACACTTTGTATTAGATAACAATTAGGTGGCTTATCACTGAGATAGGCTAATTGTCCCTCTTACAGCAATCATTAACTAATTGTTTTTTTTTTTTTTTACCTAAGAGTGTGATCTACTGACATTTCCCCACTTCTGCTTTGGCAGGTCTATTAATATTGCCATTGTCCCTGTCTTGTTTATTTAGCAATGTCTGGGAAAAAAATGTTTCATGGCAGACTTCCTTATGTTCTGACTCGCACAATCTTTTCAGCTCCTCTTCTCCTCTGTGTCCTGAGCCATAAGATACAGAAACTGTGATATGGGTGTATCCACTGGGGCTGGGCTCTCCATGACCTGAAGGTCTCTGCACATTTTCTTTGTGGTTTTCTATGATTGTCTCCCTATCCTCTAAAGAGAAGCTTCTTCACTGAGGTGTGGTAGCTGAACTCACTCAAAAGAAAAGGTGGCTCGGGGCATGGAACAATCTCCGGCATTGACCCCAGCCTTGGGTCTGGGACTAGACTTGAGGGTTTGCAGAAGCAAGACTGCCGTTTTAGTTATGTATGTAGAGAATGTAAAACAAATGAAAGCACACTGTAGAAATGTCTTCCTAGTTAACAGCACAAGAAAAGCAAACAATTGGCAACTTCACTGTAAGAATCAACATATTTCTTCACTGGTTTACAGATCATGTCTGAGCACTACTTCATTGATTATGTTCAACAAACACATAACAGGCTGCTAATTTCATCAGGAAAACAAGCTAAATTTAAAAAATATGGATAGTTTACTTCTTTACTCTTCTTCATTCATTCAGTTGAAATTAATTGAGGAACATATAGGTAGCGAATTATTTTGTCTAGATAAGTAGCTACTTTCTAGTAGCGTTATCCCCCAGAAAATTAATTCCTGCATCAGACATTTTGATAATGTTATAAATATTATTGAATAAATATTAATGAATTCCAAATCATTGCAGGTGAAGGGCATGGATATTGGATCTTAAAGATAACAATAGAGTTATGAATTCTATTTTTCAAAATCTACAACTCTAAAATGAAAAATATGATGTATATTATTTGTATATGTTCATGAGATTGAACATGGACTGAACACCAGGCTCTCTAGTAATCCTTCAGGCCTTCAGCTCCAGATTGGGACTGCTAGAATATCCAGCCTCAAGAACAGTGAGTACCTGGTTCTTAGCCTCTCCTGTGTGAAGAGAGTCATTGTTGGACTACCCAGACTGCATTTAGTAAATAATACATAATTCTAATATATGATATATTTTAAAAACTGTAACAAGTAATACAAAATCTGATATAATTCTAATAACTCAACTTGTAATATACATTCATTCTATTGATTTTGTTCTTTTCAAGAACTCTAATACAGTGAATATGTAAATAAGGTTTTTTGTTTCATTCATTTTTCTTAAGGTGTTATGTCTAGGGACGCCACTCATTCAAGCCATGCTATAGATTTCGTTCTGATTCTTGTGTCACTGTCACCGTTCTCAAATGAATCAATATCTCTTTTCTCGCCATCATGATGCTTTCCTGTGACTTCATTCTGGTTTAAAATGTTGAGGCTGTCAAGCAAAATGTCATCCAAAATATTGATGTTTGTGAAGACTTCTTTATTCAACACATCAAAAAAATTCACAACAGAACATTAGGTATTGTGTCTGAGTCAGAAAACCAAATAGGGGTGAATCAGACCAGGAGGGAGAGTGACATTTTTCTCACATACTAACATCTCAGGGTAACTTCTTAGTTGTCCATAGAAACATAGGAATATATACTCTTTGATGTGATTCTAGAGATCCACAAGCTAACACAAATCTAACTGCTGTGACATGACAGTGCCTTTATTATCAACAGATCAACTAAGCCTATTTTCTTACATATGGATTTTTGTATTTTGCAAGAGTTCAAAAAATATAAATTAATTTCCCAATGTAAGGAATTCTTCCTTATAACAAAATTAGATCATATATTTCTCTGTAGATGTAACAGTCTTATTATATAAGAAACAAAGAGCCAAATGCAGAGCTAAAAGCCCAAGAGGTCAGAGCAGTAGCTAAGAGCTGAGACTAAAACCGCGGTCTTATCACCTGCTGGTGCTGCCATCCTTCCCCTGAGAAAGAGACCTTCTCCTGTGTGTCTGTCTTTTTATTGACTTTCTGTTCTGCCTTCTCATTGGTTGTAAACCCAACCACATGACCTCCTCGTCACTCCCTGTCTATACAGACCTCCAGGTCTCTATGGTTGGTATTGAGATTAAAGGCATGTGCCTCCAAGCTGGCTATGTCCTTGAACACACAAACTCTGCCTGCCACGTGATCAGATTAAAGGTGTGCGCCACCACCGCCCGGCTTCTGCTATGGCTTGCTTTTAGCTCTGACCTCCAGGCAACTTTATTTATTAACATACAAATAAAATCACATTTCAGCACAAATAAAATATCACCATATTTCTCTAACTTCCAGAACTACCTTTCTAATAAAACTAGCAGCCTCTTCTCTTTTTACTATTGTAATTGCATTTTGCTTATTTTAGTGTTTTGAACCTAAATTATAATTGCTAAATATGGAAGATATAACATCCAGCTGTATTTCACTGTTACTTCCCTGTCTTAAATGACTCAGGAACACCCAAACCTGTACCAAGGTCTGGCATTCATGAACTCTGTCAGTTCCTCTTACAGCCTTCCCTTCTGCTCACTCTTCCAAAGCTTCATAAGTTTCTTTGCTGCAACCTTGCAAGAATGTTTACCATTTTTATAATATGTGCAAGACTTTCACTCCATATATAATGAATGATATGATGAGCTTTAATTAACAGATCCACATGTTTGTATTTTTATTTATAAGTATAATATTTGGAATGATTTAAAACAGAATTGTTAGGAAAATAGTATAGAGTTGGGAGTACGTTTAGTGGATTATTAAAGAGGTTGAAAAAATGTATCAATCTGAAGTAGGCAGAAATATATGAGTCAAGTCTGATCAGCTCTATGATGAGGGTAATTAGGCATCTATGTGTATTGATTTTATCTTAAGGAAACTGAGGGCAAGAAAGGTCACTCAGTAGTAAATCACTTTCCCAGCACTCAACATATTATTGGTTTTCATCCCAAACACCATAACCAAGGAATCAAACATAAAAACAAGTCAGCAGAAAAAGAACTAAATTAAAATGGCAAAATTACATACATACAACTTAGAAATCTAGACTGATTTGATTTTTATATAAATATGGATATTGAGTCTTCAGTACTCGCAGATACATTGATAGAGCTTGGAACTGAGTAGACACAAAATTGTAGTTCATGGAATTTTCTTTCTTTGAGTCTGTGCATATGTGTGTATTTTTGTCATATATTAGCTTAATATAAGATATTCTATGATACTGAAATAATAGCCCAAGGTAGCTTAACTAAAAAAAAAAAAAAAAACAAGTAGAATAAGAGAAGGAAAAAGGGGAGTCTGGAGAGTAAGCAACAAGGAAAATAAAGGTAGAATTTGAGGGAAAATTTAGCATGGATTGCTAAAATGGTCTTTTAATAAAAAACCTGGATCCAGATATTGGGATAAATGCTGAAAGATCAGAGAGACAAAGGAACAAGCCACTGCCACGTCTTACCTCTAGGACTCCTCAGCCTGAAAAGCCTTCAGTTCCTGTCTCCTCATGCCTTATATACCCTTCTCCATCCAGCCATCATTTTCTTCCTAGTGCTAGGATTAATGGTGTGTGACTCCCAAGTACTGGGATTAAAAGTGTGTGCCACCACTGCCTGGCTCCCTTTCTTTCCTAGACTGAGTCAATCTCATATAGTCCAGGGTGGCTTTGAACTCACAGAGATCCACACAGATCTCTACCTCCTGAGTGCTAGGGATTAAAGGTGTGTGTCACCACTGCCTGACATCTATGTTTAACATCTCTTTCTGATCTTCAGGCAAATTTTATTAGGGTACATAATATATCACTACAGGAAACGGGGGAAAAGGCAAGGGAGAAAGGAAACCCAATCAATCTCAAGATTCTAGTGATCTCCACAAGAGGAAGACCACCTTCACAGGCAAGTAAAATTTAGCTCTGTGATACAGTCAGCACATCTGAACTAACATATATGAGCAATATAAGGGGCAGCCATCCTTCAACAAGACATTAGATACAGTAAATTAGAGTGCACATAACTAGTCCTGGCTGTGTAATAATTTGGTTCAAGTCTCTTGTGAATAATCTTTTTTCCCTATAAAGCTTTATCATGCACACTGTCCATACTTTTGACATTTCTTCCTATTTTTTGTTATCTTTACATATTTTGTCTTTTTTTTCATCTCTTTTCTCTATTAAGCTTTCCAGAATTTTCCATCTGTCTATATTGATTGGCTTCATTGTTTCTCTCTTTTAAACATTCAGGGACAATTTGAATAGAAAGGATTTTTCAATCCTATTTGAGGTAATGCTATACTGAGTATCCATTGATGTTTAAGAGTGTTGAATAAGGAGTGTTATGCTCTAACAAACATGCCTTCTTTACGAGTCCAGGTCAAAACTAAATTTATTTTCCTCTATTTGCCATTGTTTAATGATTTAGTTCCTTAAATTTTCCTCTATGATATATCTTAGTACACTTGATTCAAAAGTAATAAGCACATTAATTGACAAGCATAAAACACTTTACAGTATACATAAAATAAGGGAGATAATTTGAAAATTTATTTAGTAGTGATACTTTAATATTTCTGAATGACTGAGGAGATATATGGTACATAATCATATACCCACACATATACATATGTATACATATGTTTAAAAACAAAATTATATCTTTAAAAACTTATTAAAAAAGAAGCAAAATATATAATCAATATTTTATGCAGACTACATTCTTTAATAATATTTCAGATTGTATTCTATTAAATACTAAAAATGTAAAAGAAAGAATTACAGGCCTGGAGAGATGCCTCAGGGGCTAAGGACACTTTCTGCTCCTGCAGAGGACCTGAGTTTGGTATTCAGCACCCACTTTGGAAAGGCCAGAACAGCTTGCAACTCCTCTTCCAGAGGATCCAGTGCTGTCTCTTGGGCTGAGTATGCACTGGACTAATAAATACACAGATTCCTCACTCCAACACATATATAGAAATAAAATAAACAATCTTAAAATACAATAAGATAGTATCTTTGATTCAGATAAAAATAGTACTAAATTAAGCATGTTTGCCTAACACACTTTTACTAGCATGTACTTTACTATTAAGAAATTATGAAGAAATTTTTCAAAGTATGAATTTTATCTTCTAGGTATAATTTGATCTTAGTGGTATTCATGTTCTCTAAAATTTATGTTTTGTCATGCTTCTTATTCTATTTGATATGAATTTTTCTTTCTTGTCTCCTGTCAGACTGCATAAATCCCATTTATAATAGTGTATTAGAATTTTAAAACTAGTATACTACATATTAAAATGTCCAAATATTTAAAATATATAAATAATTGTGATTCACTTGTTTACAATGTGAAACACAGTTATCTCTCAGCTCCCATGTTCTTAGCTAATGATGCATGTATTTCATTACTGGCTAGTGAACAAGACAACAAAAGAATATGTTTGAATTTATATCTAGAGGTTTCTTAAGTACAAATTTTCTTTTCCAGAGTTTTGATACTTTGAATGAACTCAATAAAGTTAATGAAAATAGGGTTAAGATTAAAAATTATAGCCTAATTTTATTAATTGGAAATAAATTCACCTAAGTACAAGTAAAATGCATAAATATATATAAAGAACTGTAAATTTAAAAAATGCTAGACTGGACCATCTCAATTTTATTTAGTGCTTAGGATCATTATAATTCTTTTGTGTTACTTTTTTAATTCAAAGGATTTTAAATTTTAGAACCTGAATGTATTTGTTAATTTAAATTTTGATGATTGTTTATAGCATAGCAACACTTTTGAGTGATTCGAAATAGGCAGAATAAGGGGAAAAAGTGAGAAATTGCACATTACTTTTACTGCATCTGAATTCTAAGAAGAACCCATAAAATCAATTCAAAAATATCACCAAACTAGAACCATTTAAATTAACCAGGCTCTTTTCACTCTGAAAGAAGAATCTAAGTCCAAGTGCTCCCATAATGATTGAAACCTTCACATATATGGCTTTATCAAAGCATGTTCTCTTTCCTCAGTGAAAATAACTTCATTCTAAGGAGAAAAATTTGGGACGAAATTCCATTCTTGATTATCTGCAAAACCACAAAGCACTTATGGGTCTATTCAACCATCAGATCCACAGAATTTACAGAAAGTCCATTGCTGAAATGCGTCTTTATTTCCCTATGTGCTTATTGCCAATGTTATTTTTGCTGTAAGAGTATCTTAAAGATATAAAAGCAGTTGGCTAGATGCTCTGAAGATGATGGCAGTAGCCTGCAGCTTACATAAACACTGTAGGGTCCACGGACATAGCTGCAATAAAACTGAACATTGAAAACATGGCTTATATAAAACTTAATACACTCAGCCGGAAGATACTTTTAAACATTTGCTAAAATTACTTTACAAGCAGGCATGCTCACTATAAAATCATCGTAATGGAGAAATAAAGCAGAGGTGCGGAATAAAAAGCAGGAATTTCTCCCAAACAGTTCCATTTAAGCGTCTCAATAACCAAAATGGTTATCTTGATCCAATTTACAGAGGTTCTTTACATGAAGATGTCATTTATTGCTTTATAACATTGATAATTACCCTATTTGATGTTTTTACCCAAAGCTCTCAGGTTTTTTACTATGCTCAACAAAGCTGACCTATTTGACTTCCAGATGTGTGTGCTTGTTTTATGGTATCTCTTAAGTAATAGTAGTTCACTGGCTGCATTTAAAAGCATGTGAAGTTAGCATTTAGTTTTACTTTTTTTTAAATGAGGTTTATTGTTGAGGAGAGTGGTAGTTTGAATAGGAATGGCCCCCATAGACTAATGTGTTTCAAGACTTGGTCAGTAGGGAGTGGTGCTATTAGAAGGCATGGTGTTGCTGGAGTAGGTTTGACCTTATTGGAGGAAGTGTGTCACTGTGAAGGTGGACTTTGAGGTCTCATATATTCTCAAGTTATACACAATGTAGCACATAGTCTCCTTCTGTTGCCTGCTGATCAACTTGTAGAACTCTCAGCTCCTTATCTAGCACTATGTCTGCCTTCACATTGCCATTCTTCTTGTCATGATGATAATAGAATAAACCTCTGAAACTGTAAGACAGGCCAATTAATATTTTCTTTTATAAGAGTTGCCATGGTCATGATGTCTCTTCACGGCAAAAGAGACCCTAATGAAGAGAAAGAGAAATTAATTTACATAAGGGATAGCATATACTTGGGGAGAATAAAAATTATCAAAGCTAATTATGATAAATGCACTTATATAAATATTGCATTCAGGTATGGTATCAAAGCTAGTCTTAGAGGCTAGGGAAAGATTTCATTCATGAAAGTGAGCCATAAGCATAAGGACCTGAGTTCTGACGTCCAGAACTCACTTATAAAAATATGCTATGGCATTTCAAGTCTGTAACCCCCAGCACTGGACAAGTTGGTGCATAGACCAGACAGATCCCTGGAACTCATTGGTCAAGAAGTCTAGCAGAATTTGTGCATTTCTGAGTCAAGGAGAGAACCTATTTCAAAAATAAATAAGAAAAAAGAAAATAGAGAATAATCAAAGAAGACACCAGACATAGACTTGTGTTCTCCACATGCATTCATATACAGGCTCATGTGCATCTATTGATGAACACAGGCATACATGTCCATACTCATGCCAGTCTTGCTTAGAAGTAAACTATAGTGACTAATCTTGTGTGATCATCATAAAATGCTGATAATTTTATGAAAGAAGTACAGTTTCTTTAAAACAAAACAAAGCTACAACAGCAAAACAAAAGGGATTATTAGAAAAGAACTGAGCTAAATGAATGTGTAAGCACACATCATGTCCAATGGAATGCCTCAGACACATTTCACATGTCTGATGGTGTGGTGATATTTTATTTGTGCTTTAATAAATAAAGTTTGCCTGGAAATCAGAGGAAATAGCAAGCCATTTTAAGTAAACAAAGAAGTCAGGCAGTGTAGCACATGCCCTTAATCCTATCACTCAGCAGGCAGGAATTCTGTGTGTTCAAGGCCATACTAGGGAACAAAGCCAAGCATGGTGACACACGCCTTTAATCCCGGTACCAAACCATAGAGTTCTGGAGGCCTATACGTACAGGAAATAACAGAGCTGGCCAGGAAGAGAGAGTAATGTAGCTAGACAGAGATCAAATCAAATGACAGAACAGCAAGGCATGTAAGCCTGGGTATACAGGAGGTCAGGCTTTTTTTGGAAGCTGCAGAGTTGGTGAGGTAAAGTGGCTGATGACTTTCCCTATTTCTCCAATGTCTCTAGGGCTTTTGCCCCTATATTTGGCTCCATGGTTTTTATTTAACAAGACCATTTAGAAATTCATCTACATGATAGTCTCAGTGAGTTACCCTGATAGCACCATTTTTGTGTTTTCAGGAGCGGAATAAAGCTTACCCCTTAACATGTTCACTGTAGATTGAATTTGTCTTGAGTCTGCCACTTGAGAAACAATTACCAAAAATACCTTAACTACTCATCTAGTAAATAGAACTAGGCCAATACATATACTCTTAACTATTAAATAAAAACATGAGGATTTTATACAATATATTTTGTTCATAATCACCTCCTCCCCTCACAAGTCTTTGATCCTCTTCCTTCCCTAAGCATCTCACTTTTCATCTTTGGTTTGCTTGTTGTAAATCCATTGATCATAGTTGGCATGTCTAATTTATACTTGGCTGTGTAGCCTTCTACTGCAGTGTGTTCAGCCCACCAGGGTCCACACCCTTAAAAAAGAATCCAACTCTCTGTTTTCTAGTAGCTGTTAATTGACAATGGTTTCTTAGTTGGAAGTGGAACTTTATACCTGTTGATCCTTTCTGGGCTGGGATTTGGTCTGACTTGAGTTTGATGTGTACGTGTTGTCTCAACTGCTATGAATTCATATGTTCAGATGTCCTGCTCAATCCAGAACATGCTGTTTCCTTGAAGCCATCTACTCTCATTGACTCTTCATCATTCTGCTTCCTTTTCCCCAATGATTTCTGGTTTTTGGAAAGGTGGACATGTAATATAGATATTCCATTTATGGCTGAGTATTCCATAGTCTCTTTTCTCTCTGCCCTTTAAAGATTGTGGGTCTGTGTGTTCACTGCTATCTATTGCAGAAAGAACCTTCTATGATGAGTGGTTAGAGGCACCAATTTATGGGTTTAAAGATAAGTAATTAGAAGTCAGTTTAATACTCTGCGTGTTTAGCAGAGTAATAATAATAGGTTCTGCTGGAAGGCTGGTGACCTTTCTAGATACAGGTGCATGCTTTAATAGCCATGCCAAAGATAGGTTTCAATTTGTAGAACAGGCCTTATGTCCAACAAGAAAAAGGTTGATCACTTCCATATTCATTCCAGTATTGTACCAATGGTGTATCTTGCCAGTCTTTTTTTTTTTTTTTTTTTTTTTTTTTGGTTTTTCGAGACTTTGAGACAGGGTTTCTCTGTGTAGCTTTATGCCTTTCCTGGAGCTCACTTGGTAGCCCAGGCTGGCCTCAAACTCACAGAGATCCGCCTGGCTCTGCCTCCTGAGTGCTGGGATTAAAGGTGTACACCACCAACGCCCGGCTGTCTTGTCAGTCTTTATTGGAATTCACAGAGATCATCTTGGGAAAGACTGACGATTATTTATCTTCTCCAGTGATGCCAATGGCATCTTCCAATATCTAACCTGTAGGGACAAACCTTCTTGGTCAATATCAGTTTGATTTCTCAGTGTTTTATGACTCAATCATCTGGTCTTAACTATTATTGACTTGCCTTCAAGTTCTGTTGGGTAACCAAGAGCATTGGCAATAGTCTGAAATATTTAAGGTTTATGGCACCTGACTAGCCAGTAACTCCAGAAGAGGTAGTCAATTCTTAGTTGTGGATTTTTTATATGTCCAGTTTCATCTTGCCAAATACCTTATATTAGCTCCCTGATAGACTTAAGAAGTATATTTAGAAACCTAACTCTACCAAAACATATAGCTAAGATCATAAGGCTCTCTGACAAGGTACAACCAAAAGAATGAGAATCACTATTAATATGATTAAGAGGGAGAGAGGACAAATGAAATTCTAACTTTTGGAAGCTCAACAAAGAGAAAAAACATCAACTGCAGACCTAAAAAGCTATGGACCAACAAATCCACACTCACAAACCCACACACCCAGAAAACCACACAGAACCGCAAATCCACATATCCTAAGATCCACAGAGCTAAAGACCCACAATCCCACATACCCACAGCCTAATAAACTTTTGGGCCCACAAACTCAGGTAAGAAAGCTTCTAAGATGTTTACAACTTATAATATAAAATGTTAAAGTAGATAAATTTTAAACAAATTCTTATGCATATCAAGACAGTTCAGAATTTCAAGAACCCACTGAATTAAGGGAGGTCTGCAACTGCTCTACAAGCCATTTTACAGCCATCTACCAAATATTCCCAAACAGTGGCAAAAAAAAGAGACCTGTGAGAAATGCCACTCTGTGATGCCAACATGTAATGAGGTCAAGCTTGAGCTGCACTACCTGTAGAAACCTGTGCCCACTGAAACTTGGATAAAGTCAAGGCTATAGATGAATGTCCGTAGCAAATCAGGCACTGCTCAGAAGCAAGGTGTTGGCCATCTGTTTCTGAAGGGTTGAAACACCTGGCCACAAAGAAGACTTCACCGCATACCTCTACTGTATGTGGAGAGACAAAAATATACTGGCCTTAAGCAACACTCTGAACTGTGTAATAAGGACCATAAGGACCATGGTTGATGGCGAAGCTACATTTCTGAGGTTCAGACACAGAATTTGCTTGAGAGTAAAGCTGGAGCATGAGAACAAAGCAAACTGTAGCAAGTTTATAACACCTACATCAGGAAAACTTTCCCATGGAGATAAAAACAATAACTCAGAAAAATACACACCTGCACCAAAAAAAAAAAAAAAAAGATTGAAGACTTACAAAAATGAGTTCATAAAATTCTTTAGTCTGAGCCGGGCGTTGGTGGCGCATGCCTTTAATCCCAGCACTCGGGAGGCAGAGGCAGGCGGATCTTTGTGAGTTCGAGGCCAGCCTGGGCTACCAAGTGAGCTCCAGGAAAGGCGCAAAGCTACACAGAGAAACCCTGTCTCGAAAAACCAAAAAAAAAAAAAAAAAATTCTTTAGTCTGGGAGAAAAGTGTTGTAAAATAACAATTCTGCTTTTTTTTTTTTTTTAAAGAAGAAATTAGTTTATTCTCAGCCAAATAGGAGGGACAAAGGATGAGGAACATAGAACTGTGTTACTTTGAATGGCCTGTTCTAGTGTGGAAGACTCTATATGAGATGTTGTAGACACAGAAGAAAATAGCCTTGTTAATATATTTGCAAGTTATGTTGGTAGGAGAATCAGTTTGATAGGCTGCAGCACAGTGGAGGACTGTCTTCTGAATGTTTCAGGCATGATCTTAGACATTAGCTTCAGAGTTGGTAGAGGGTAGAAGCTTGCCAAGCTTACTGATACATTCCAAGAGTTTTTCCTAATATTCAGGAAGACATTATGTCATATGCAGAAGTGGATTGTTGTCTGTCTATTGAAGGAAGCTAACAGCCATAATAAAGTTGACTATTTGTCTATTTCTTCCCTGTGATTACATTCTCCTAGTTCAAGGTCAATCAAGCCTTCAGATTCTTTGATACATACATATATGACATGCTCAGACATCTTAAGTTAACAGCTGCATGTCAGGGTTCTGTAGATTCTCTGGCACTAGACAGCTAAAAACTCTGGTGAAATCCTCTTCCTGTTCACTATATTAATTTTTTATTTTATTTTATTTTATTTTTTACACACAGGAATTCTACACTGGAGTGTAGACCATAAGTGATTAACATTTATTCAATATCCTGTGGTATTTTTGTGAGCTAGTGAATGCCTTTAATTTTTTTTGACATTTAGTAACATTTATGCATTTGGGGGTTTAGGAGAAGAGTATGTGCAACAATTTTTCTTTGGAGGTCAAAGGACAGCTGGCAATATTTAGATGCCTCCATCCATAATGTGTGTTTCAGGGAGTAAGTGCATATGTCTGATAGGGATATGGCTGCCTACTAGGAAAGTTTGCAAATTCCTTACAAAGAAACACCACATGTTTCCTTCTTCACCAAATTTTTGCGATAAGAATCTTTGTCTGAGATTAACCTTTTCTAGTCTGAACTCACTAAAAATACAAGAGAATAAATCTCATCACTGTGCTCAGAGAGCAGTGAAACCACCAAATTAGACCACATGGTGGGTAGCAAAGCCAATTGGGGATCAAACTGCCACATCTATGTCTCAGAACAGGGCAGAAAGAAGCAAAATGGTGGGAAAGCTCACAGATTTTTTTATGACATTCAGCAGGGTTCAGGTTGGTTACATGCTATTTAAGTTGACCTGGAACTAGTTGCCCTTGCCTGAGGTTGTTGACTTTTGGGATAGATTAAGGGAGCTTTTCAGTAAACAGAAACCCACCTATGGGATTCCTGAGGAACTCTGAATTGAGATTTCTGTTTCCCTAATATAAGTCCTTCTGTTTACCTGGTCAGAATTCTTCGGTTTATAGAACATTGTCATTAGCACTACCCTTTTGGAGGGCCCACTTTAGACCTAAAAACTCAAAATATTTTTGTTCCATTTTCTTTTAAATGACATTAATTCTTCTAGCCCAATACAGTTCTTTGGACAACTTTAATGGCAATATCTAGACAAAGCTCTCAAACTTGCTAGTGACCTCAGGGACTCCCACAAACAGTCTTTTTTTTTTTTTAAGCTTGTTGTTCAGCCTAGAATTAGACATGAGGGTAAACTATTCTGATACCACAAGTATCCAATTTATTCCGTGGTGATTGTAAGGATTGTACTTTGAGAAGGACAGTTCATAACTGTCACGCTTGACCCAACACAAGTCATCAAATGGTCACTATTGGTGAAATTATCAAGGCCACTCCACATAGTTAAAAGGGAGATTTATTTAGTGGCGTAACTTACAAATGAAGGGATAGGTAGGTTGCGGGTTCTGGGAAAGACCGCAGTCTGGCAGTGTTCTCTGGAGAACTCTGCTCAGTCTACCTCTAGCGTCCAGGGTCCAGGAACCAAGAGAGCGGGCGCATCTGGATCTCAGGTCTTCAGGGCCCTCTCTTTGCCCCACCTTGTAAGCATGATAGTTACTGAAGCCTCAATGGGTGTTGGAACTTCCAGACCAAAGCTGGAATGGCTACCCACTACAGGTCACATACCAAAGAACTCTAAATTACAGGAAACCATTCATTAATGTCTCCATCATCCCTTTAGAGACAATTGCCCTGTTTTTTAGAAACCACAACTGGCTAACACAAAGTCTCATTAGCTACCTAGGAAATCTTTGAATTCAAGTAAGACAGAAATTGTGTAAACTCCCCTTGAATGAGATAAAAATTTTAAATGCTATTGTTACTACCCATCTGTCTGGAGCATCTGTTTTACCTAAATAAAAACAGAGGTAGGCAAAGATGAAGTCTTTAAGACATAGTTTTGGAAGTTTTAGCTTCTCTTGGCTTTGGAGAACAGCTAGCTATTGCAGTGAGCAGGAGAAATCAACACCAAATGTTCTCTCATGTTACAACTCTCCTATAGACCCTGAAGAGCAGGGCTCTTAAGCCTAGAAGTGTTACAACTCTTGCATACCTCTAAGAAATAAGGATTAGTTAGTCTTGGTGGCATTTGGTTTTGTGACCTCCAGACAAGCTGGACATCAAGATTCCTCAGCCCTTGACAACAACCAGTGATATAGTTACCAGCTCTGGGTACCTAAGACCCTTAACCTGAAGACTTTGCAGCTCCCTAGAATTCTCCCAAAGAGGAAAACCTCCACTTTCTTTTCTCTGACTCTTTCCCGCTTTCTCTCCTTCCCTGGTTTTAGACACACATATGTTAAGCCCTTTAGCTTCCTGTTAAACTCTACAGCTTCCTCTTAGGCTGTCAAACAGACAGTCACATTGCTACTTTTTCAGGCTGGCCCTCCACCAGCCCAGTGGCCACTGCCTCTGTCTTTGGTGTTTTTCTACTTTTTATTTCTATGTTTTAACAACTCAGTGTATACTATCAAAAATAGGTAAGAAAAAGCCAGATAAAAGAAGCCTTTGATGGACCTCATGCTGTAATGCTACCTGAAGACCTTGAGATTGTCATGAGCCAACTCACTAAGTAAAAACATACCACTTATTCAGCCAGAGGAAGTGTTTTGCACAATCACAGCAAACCTAGTGTAGAAACAAAGGTTTATATCTACACGGTTCAGAGCATTGCCCTCTCTACATGAAGCAAAATGATGTTCTCATCGGTCTCATGTCCTCTAGATGGGAATGGTTGGTAGACATTTATTCACTGGCATTTGTGATAGCAAAAATTCCAGAACAAATTATCTGAAACAATGTTGGCTTAGGTTGCATCTTTAAGAGCCAGACCATGCAGCTGTGATCTTCCTGAGTCTCTTGAGGCATCAGGGGTAGCTCCAAAATGGCTGGCATGAGGACAGGCTTGCTTGCTGTTTGATTGATGGTTCCTTTGCTTAAGAGAAGCAACAAAGTCAATGTCCTATAGTTTCTACTTAGGGAGTTGAACTGCCTTTTTTCAAACAATCTTTGCTTATTTAAAAAAAAATGAATGCCTGAAGGTGCTTGCAATAATAATAAATAATAATAAAAACCTGATTATTAACAGTAAGGACTGTTTTATTTGATTGTCCTGTAAACAACCTTTAACACCCACCTGGTGATCACAAGGCAAGAAACTTAATGATAGGTCTTTAACTTAACTGCCCTTTTTTTCAAGAAAGTCAAGCTGTTGAGGACCTTTGACCCTTGCATTGACAGCCATCGGTCTCTACATTACAGAGATTGTACCTGAAGAGCTCTACTCTTAGAGATGGGTTGAGGATGGCTCTCACTGTGGCAGTAACCTGCTTTGCACACTTTATGGACGCTGTGAGGAAACCTCACAGCAGCTGTAAAGGATCCTGGAAATGCAGGGACAATTGCAGCCACCACTTCTGCTTCGGTAGGACTTGCTCTCACCACAGCTGCTTCAGCTTACACCACCACTGGAAAAAAAAAAATCTCATGAGGCATGACATATCTTGGTGACCTCCGGATGGATATCTACTGCAGTTAGGCCAAATGCCCCTGTCTCTGGCTTCTAAGAACCTTGTAATAACAGTGTTCGATTAGGTCAAGATGATAAAGTGAAGTTCCCTCAGCAATCCAGTAAGATTACTTGATTAACTGACTGACAGAAAAGACACTGTACTTAAGGCAAAGCTTGAGATTAGGTCTTGTACAAGTGCAATAAGAAACTATGCTGTCACAGGTAGAGTTATTATTCCTTTTTTTCTAGAATATTTTATTTTATTTGTATTACTTATTTTTTTTAAAATTTTGAATATATTTTTACCATATTCTTTCCCCCAAGTCCTTCAAGATCCTCTCCCTGTTCCTAAACTCTCAAGTTCTTAATTAAAAAAAAAAAAAAGAAAAACAGAAACCTGATACAATAAACCTCCCAAACCAAGAAAACAAGATGAAACAACACCCATCCCAAGAAGCAAAACGGAAAAAAAAAAAAAAAAAAAAAAACCTACCAAATAGTAACCGAAGAAAATCACACACAAAAAAATGTGGATTCCATTATATGTTAGTCAATTACTCCTAACTATGAGGCCTGCCCTGGAGTGGTTTATGTACCAAGTGGTAATCTATTGGAAAAAACTAGTTTTCCTTCCCCTGGTAGGTTAAGAGTGGCAGTTCAGTTGTTAATCTTTACCCTAGTGGCTAGGTTTTTACTCATTCATTCATTCTTTTATTTTAAAAAAATATAACAAATAAAATATAGTAATATAAAACAAAAACTATCCTATCAAATACACAAAGGTGTAAAAAGCCCGTGTCAACTCTCTAGGATGGCTGATTTTTATTTGTTTCTTGTATCTGTTAATTTGTTTACTTTATTTTGTTGTGAGCAAGGTTTCAATGTGTTAGCCCAACTGCCCTCTAACCTTTCAATCTTCATGCCAGTGTCAAGGCTGTTTTGCACAAAGGATATGCAGTAATAATTATAAGGACAATGGTAAGGATCATAGTGAAACTATTCTGCACGTTCATTGTATCATTATCAAGATCATAACTGATTAAGATTTGAGTGGTTTATGGGTGTTCTATTTGGCGAACAATGTATAATGGATACAATACAGCACTCTACTTTCTTAGAACAGCATGTGAATCCATTATTATTTAAACTGAATTGTATAAGTACTATCTAAACCTAAGCACTTCAAAATAATGATAGTCATGTAATTTCAAAGTTTTCTAGAAAGTATTGTGCATAAGTGTTTTCTTCAATAATTTAATGCTACTTCCCTAGATACTATAATTCTTTTTAAATGATGATTATTATTGTGGTTTATCATATAATATTATATCCTGAAAATATAGCTTCTCTGGCTCATATCATAGTTAAAAATAGTGAGTCTGGGTCAACTGCATTTTCATAAGTATTTCAACGTTATTAACACATTAAATGCACTTTTAAAGTTATGCTGCATTATAATTTTAGCTTAAATTTGAGAATAAATGAGACAAATTGGCCAGAGATTAGCATTCTTAAATATATGTTTCCAGCCTCTCCATCTCTAAGCCTCTTATTGCGGTAGTTTGGACATGGAATGACTAACTAAACCTCAATCAATACACAACTCACCCCCCCCCCCACTTTCTCTCTCCCTTCCTTCCTCCTTCCCTCATAAATCTCTTTGGATTCAATGTTGAAGAGGAGATTTAAGCAGCTGGAAACAAAGAAACAGCATTCAATTGAAAACGAAGATGAAATCTTCATTAAATTAGTTTGTGTAAACACCTAACAAAAGTTAACCAGAAATTTACCCATTTCACCTTCTCAGATATAAAACAGCAATTCAGATCACATTATGTTGGCAATGGAACATGGACGATGACTCTTGCTTCAAATATAATTTCCTTTAGCAAACATTTCCAAGATTTACATTAGAACAGTACGTCAGAACTGGGATGTGACTTCATGTTTAAGATCGTGTACTCCTCTTAAAGAGCAGTTGAATTCTGTTCATAGCATACATCAGAAGGCTCCCAGCCAACACTAACTCCAGCTGCAGGAAATCTAAAGACTCTGACACTGTCAATATCTGTATTCACATGCACATACTTCCCCACATGCACACATGCTTACACATATTTGAAATAAAATAAATATTTAAAAACACATTAAGTATATAAATATATATGAACCTATGACTGTAGATTTACTTAACATTTGAATTGTGATATTTTCAGAAATTGCTCCTTAAACAGCTGTCTGCATATTCTTGAAGCTTCTTTAGAATTCATTGCATTGTGGAAAGTAAGTTTTAATTCTGCCCAGATTTTGTTATAATGTGGAGAACATGAGTTGGATAATATCTAACAGTCTTTGACTTTACTATTGTTTTGAAAAAGAAACAAAAATCCATTTGCATGTTAGTTTCCTGTTTCTATGATAAAACACCAGAGCCAAGATCAACTAGGGGGAAAAAATGGTTTATTTTGACTTACGTTTCCAGAGTTCATAATTGCTGGGAGTCAGAGCAGCAACGGCTGGACCAAGGAAGCTGGCAGATCCCATCTCACCTGCACATGGGAAATAGAGTAAGGAAGAGTAGGGCTAAGCTATGAACTCTCAAGCCCACTCCAGGGAAGTGGTTCCCCCAGCAAGTCTCCACAGCATAAAAGTTCTGTAACCTCTCCAAACAGCTCCATCAACTGGCCACCAAACGGTAAAACACATGAGCCGATCTAGGTTTGTGTCATTCAAGCAACAGAAAGTTGTGTTGCATCAATATTCAATTTTTTCTCTGCTAAATGAAAAAAAAAAAAAAAAAACTTCAGAGGAGTTTTGCAATCAGGAATATGTGCTTGGGCATATTTTGATATGTTTGAAAAGGCTATTTAAAAAAGAAAATTCCAGATTTCTCCCATGTTTCTGTTCTTTAAGGCCTTTATCTTTTGGCATTTTATTTTTTTAAAGAAGCTATGAATGAAGTGGTAGCCAAATATCTAATAGTTACAGCAATTGAAAGGAATCTTGCAACAAACTACATATCATAGTCATGGGAAGAGAGGATGGAAAAGAATAATATTTGTCTCTCAACTTCACTCATCAAGACTTTCAGACATACTTTAAAAATAATCTCGGTGGCAGGAGGTGATAAGTTAACATAATTGTGTCAGATGCACTATAAGACATATTTTTGGTTATTTACTCAACTTGGATGTATTATACGTGTATTGTAAGATGAGGTTTTCTTTGAAGGTTTCTCATTCACAAGAATGAAATGTACATAGATCAAGTAAGATAACTTCTTGAAGAAAATTTTGATATTTAGCAAACAGTTTTGTGCTTTTTGTTTCTTCTCCAGAAGAGATTTCTGAATTGTGGGACTCTGTCTGATGGCTTAATGTGATTGCAGATGCTTGAGAACAAAGACACCAGCTAAAATGTATACAGATTTGTGTGTGAACGCTCGTGTGTGTGTGTGTGTGTGTGTGTGTGTGTATTAAAAGGATAGAAGATCATCAGGCTTGTGAGAGAAACCACATCACAAGATGAGGCATCTGACTCGCTGCCTCTGGGTTTGTTTTATAATCATACAGGCTCAGATTGCTCGGGTTCCTTTAGACTTCAGATTGCTTGTTGTGAATACACCTCAATAATGTTTTAAAACTAAATTTATTTTTTAAAGGTTTGATGAATTACACTCTACACACTATAGATGATGTCATTCCAGTTCAGTCAAGTCTATTGGGACCCAAAGATCAGTGTAAACTTGCATGCATATCAGTTGTATCGCACACACTGTGTGCCCCAGGACAGCTATAAACAAAACTGCAAACATAATTAAGCTTTTTCTTTGTAGCTCAATGATCCAAAGAGTACACTCAACTACTCAGCACAAGTAGTTGGAGTTTAAAATACCCCAGATGTTATGTATGAAAATGATTTCACAAATATAAAATGAAAAAGATTTATTATCATTTTACTCAAAACAAGAAGAAGCATGGATCTAATTGAAAACAGGAAGTTATAATATGTTCAGACTTCTCAATATAGAATCTTATTGGGAAACTGAGATGAAGCTTCAGTGACAAATAACATTTCTATTTCAATAGCTTGAAATACATACACACTTACATATATATATATATATATATATATATATATATATATATTCCACAAAGTTGTCCTCTGACTTCTGTACTGTGCATGCACTGTCACATTCATTCCTTTACACACTCATCATGAACACAAAGATATATGCACACAATTATGCAATACAATAATAGAATAAAGAAAGAAAAACAAAGAGAAAAGAAAAATAGTCACCTTTTCATGAACTCTTTTTAAAAAGTGGCTTTGTAAAAATCAATTTTTTATTTATTCCTGCTTTCTTCAGCACTTTTCTTGGTGGCCTACCCTTTCTGTTCATTTCATGGTTGGAAAGTGACTAAATTCAAGAGGCAAAATAAAGGATGATCAGCACATCAATACAACTTGCCAAAATTTTGATTTTTGGTACCAATCGGCTACTGTATTAATTACACATTAAGAAAAATCCCTGACAAAAGCAACTGAGAATAGAAGAGTTTATTTTGGGGTCATGGCTCAATGTGTGGGTACAGTCCACCGAAGAGGGAAGTTCATGGTTTCAGGACTGGGAGGCAGCTGCCTGCAATGCATCTGTCACCTGAAAGCACACAGTGCTTTCTTCTTTGTCTGGTAGTTAGAGTGAACCTTCTTATCACAAGTAAAATTAAGCTAGAAGATTCTACACAGAAATATCCAGAGACTCACCTGATCTAGCTAACTACTCAAAAGAATTACCTGAGGTTTTTCTCCTTGGTAATTCTAGATCTATTAAGAGAATATCAACTACCACAGCTACTTCACATCGATGACAAATCTATTATACACAACCTTTTTCTCCTTTAAAGGTAATTTCATTCCAAGGTAGCCTTCTTACTCCCACATAAACTTTGTTACTTTGATTTTGCCAGTACTACTAAATAGGATCTAGTCACTCTGAGTAATTCCCTGTAGCTTATGCTTAGACACCTCCTCTCCTCAAATCATCATCATCAGTGATATAAATTACACACAAATAGGCATTTTTTTCTGCAGAAACTGTTATTGACTGATGTTAAGCATGAGGAAAAGAAATTTTATGTGACCCTCACTTGACAAGTTCCTTCTTCAGGTAAGGTCTACATAATGCTACTTATAAGCATCTAGGATCGGTGTTGTATGAAGAAAAAATAAAACATATGGCTCATCAGCCTACAAATGTTCTTTCCTAAGGCATAGTTGTTTAACTGTATTCCTAAACCAATCAAGCAGAACATAAACACCACCAGATTAATTAATATTTCATTTAAATAAAAGGAATTATACCTTTCTGTCAAAGTTAAAGAAATTAATGTGTGACTCTGCCAAATCTTGAAGAATTACATATTGGTAAAATAAATTTATATGCATGTGTATGTATATGTGATGTGTTTATTTGTATATGTATAAATATCTGTATATGTATTATAATCAGGTATATATAAAATAATGTTTTCTTGAGACTTCATCAAACACCTTGTGTTATGTATCACTCCTCCTCTACTGAGCTGTCTCCCTACTTCCCAGGTGAAGCCCCCTCCCCATTCTTCTATTTTCCACTACATGTCACCTGTGTCCTGCGGTTGCCCTCCCTACACCATGCCCACACCTATGTCACTTTATACTTTACTGGTTTCTGTGGTTACTCCATGTTTGTACTCACACCTGAAGATCTGGAGTTAGGAACATCACCCGGGGAGGGGTGGGAACCTGTGGAGCTCGTCTTTCTGGGTTCAGACACCTCACTCAATAAAAACCTCTGTAGCAGACATGAGAAACCTCTTTTCAAAGGGTTGGTGAGGGTAGTCCAAATGACCCCCAAGATAATATAAGTTACTGATGTACACCTTGATTGCCTCTCACGGTTAGGGGCGGACCTCTATTGTTGAAGACATAAATTAGGACATGTGACTCAAGTGAATCTCATTGTACATAACATGGAAGGCATTTTCCTGTAGTCTGTCTACCTTTCATGATTCTAGAAAATACTATATGAGCTGTCAGAGAGAGGTAATAAAACATCAGCTACAGCACCTATGAACTATGACAATTATCAGAATGACAAGATTTACATAAATGTGCAAGAAATGGCACTCACATGTTGGTAACAATCAATAGCTATTTAATTGGACTAAGGACAGCAAAACAAGAAGGAAATCATGCCTGATACTAGAAAAATAGCCACCTTTCCAAATCTACCGAGGTCTTGGACCTTAGAATAGAATGTACTACAACCACTTTGCTAGACTAACATAATTGCTACTACATTCTAAATCTTATAACATTTGTTACCACACTCTAAATCTTATATGCACCAATAAAGTTTAGCTGTAACTCTTCATCAAAAAAGCTTCTCTTTACAGAAAATGTAGCCCATCACAGAAAACCACATCTAGACAAAATGCAGAGATAAACAGATTATGGGGAGCTCAGCCCAATGGATACATATACATCACAGCTACAGTTTCTGGGAAAATCACTAAAGAGGGAATGAAAATATTGTAAGAGCCAGAATAGCAAGAAGTCTTCTTTGAAATAATCTCTCCTAGAAATGGCAGAATAAACAAGACCAGAACAATGGTAATATCAATAGACATGTAAACTTGGAAGGGGGATGTTTCATTGGGTTCCATCCCTAGAAAGATAATTACAAGCAACTACTGGCTTCTGGGACAAAGAGAATTATCCTGTCCCAGAGATGAACTACCTTATTGGCTGTACCAAGGAGCGTGTTTGGCTTTGAGAACATAAACACACAACAAGAACAGATCCACTAGGTTGTACATATGCATATTTGTTCATTCATATACGTGTGTGTGTGTGTGTGTGTGTGTGTGTGTGTGTGTGTGTGTTGTGTTTTTATATGTAACAACTATAATCAGAGAAAAAGACGCTACCAACATGAAAACAGAGATGTGTGTGAGTTTTGAGGGGAGGTAAAACAAAAGAGCTAAAGAGAAGTATGGAGAGAAAGTGATCTAATTGTATTTCAATTGAAGGGGCTGGCTCTGACTCTTTTGCCAGCTTTTAGGACCCCTTTCTTCATACTGCATGCCTTGTCTGGCCTTAATACAAGGATATGTGCTTGGTCTTACTACAACTTGATATGCCATGCTTGGTTGATATCCATGGGAGGCTTGTCCTTTTTTTTGGAAAGAAGCTGTGGAGGAGTGAATGTGGGGGTGGGGAGAAGGGGGAGGTGTGATAGAGGGACTGGGAAAAGAGGAGAGAGGGGGAATTGCAGTTCGGATATTTAAAAAAAAAAAGCATAATTCTTTCCTCAGTGTGTATATTACTATTTTCAGTGTCTCATGAGGAACAAAATCTCTTATATTCAACATCCATAGAGGATAAACTTTAGTTCTCTAAACACCATTATAATTGAAAGAACAATCTTCCGTTTTTTTTATAATGTCAGCCAAGTGTGTAAGCCTTAATATAACACGGTATGTGTGAGTCAAATCATTGTTAAGCATTTGACAACTTATTCTCCAAAATGTACGGACCGACAGGTAATCTCAAAAGAAGGTAAATATATCTGAAGGGTTTGGAGTGGTGAAAAGGAGTCAGTTCACTGAAGAAGCACTTAGTGTGTTTAAATCATAAATGTCAAAGGGCCTTAAGTGCATCTCTCCATTTCTAGCAAGTGTTCTAAATTTGAAGCCTTATTTTTTTCTTCCTCTTCTTCTTTTTTTAAAATCATCTTTAAAAGGAGAGAGATGGTAACTTGACATCTTGTATTTCTGGTCTGAACATAGTTACTTTTAAGGCAATAATAGCTTTTTTATATAGTTTTCATTACATTCATCGACAGATACCCCTTAACTGAAAAATAACTAATATATATGTTATTGATTAAGGTTGTGCTACAGATATCAATCATAACAGAAAGCTAAGCTGCAGTATATGTCTTCATATGGAAGACATTCTGAAGCAAACTCCCCCTGGAATTTCTCTTTGTGTTATTTTCAGGCAGAGTAGAGTTTCTGTGCCTTCTTCAGATCTTAGAGAAAACTGAAAAATCATTTCTACAGTGTCATACCCTTAAAATACACTCACATATATTATGCATAATTTTAGGTAAATAAAAATAATATGATTTCTTATGGCTTTTCAAAAATAAATGCAATCTGCTATGTAGGTAAAATAAGAAATTGATAGATCCTACATAAATATATATTTATTTATTTGGTAATTATTTCCTAGAGAAATCTGTTACTTGCTATCTACAAACCAAAACACAATTAAATATTTGATTAATGAGATACAGTTTGTCTTTCTATAAATATTAATAAAACTTTATTATTTAAATAACATATTGTAGTAAATAAAAGTATAGGTACTGTTTGTTCAAAATGTGTAGAGAATTAAAATTAGCTTGAGTTTGAAGAATGTATAAAATGTATTTCTACTTAGATTTTTCATGGTACAATCAAGCTCCTATATATAATACATACATAATACAGAAGAAAGTCAGTGCTATACCAGGGCAGAAAAAGAAAACTGGGGAAGTGTTGGAAATATGAAATATACTAGATAAATAAAGCTCACAATTATTAAAAAATAGACACCATACAGTGACACGAAATATATTTTGTGATGTCTTCCTGCTAGTAGTGGAGTTTGTTCCATGACTGAAATGATGTGTGAATTGGAAAAGAACATGTCGGGCATAAAATTAGATAGTAATAATAACAATTTTTATTGAAAGATTAATTTGCATGCTGCAATACCAATTATGATTAAAGTGAACTGCACAGTAAGGTAATTATTCAAAAATTTATGAAAAAACTAAGCTCTTATGTTTTAGAATTTATGTGATTGAATATCTAATGCCTACATGTGTGTCCATTCACACATACAAACACACAGACAGTTGTAGACAATTTACAGCTGAAAAGGAAAGCGCCCCATGTTATTGTAAAGAGACTCTGCTATCTAGGAGCTATCCCAGCTCGGGATGCCGCTTCAGTTCCAACTCATGGAATCATCTACAGAGCTCTGGGGTCTCTAAGAGCACATGTGCATACCGGACTTAGTCTATAAGCCGCAAAGGAAATATTGTTCCCTCTCAAATTGTATTATAACATAGAACAGTAGCCTAGATAATTTCAATAGAATTTGAAAAGTCTGTGTGTCAGCGGTGATACACAGGTATTTAGTGTTTCATTATCTATCAAGTACAGGTAACTCTTACTGCTGTGTCCTAGAAAGTTACCATAAGACACTGATTTGAAAACAAGGAATTATTTTTCCAGGTAAAACACGAGGGTAAAGCTGAAGAAAGCCTGTGATCACATTTCCATCCATCTATAAATACAGCCTGGTATGATTTTTCAGGTGTCTGTCAATTTAAAGATACATTATTCAATGGATGTGCATTTATTAAAAATGTTAAATGTCATACATTTATCTATCTATCTATCTATCTATCTATCTATCTATCTATCTATCTACCTATCTATCTATTTATTTATTCATTTATTTTATAGCCAGTTGCAGTTTCCCCTCACTCTTCCCAGTCCCTTCCCTCGCCTCCACCCCCGACCCGGATCCTACCACCCCCAATCCACTCCTCCTCCATATTTGTTCAGCAATAAGCAGGTCTCATGCATTTCATCAAAACATGGCTTTTCACGTTTTGGTAAAACTAAGGCACCTTAGCCGGGCGGTGGTGGCTCATCCCTTTAATCCCAGCACTCGGGAGGCAGAGGCAGGCAGATCTCTGCGAGTTGGAGGTCAGCCTGGGCTACAGAGTTCCAGGAAAGACACAAAGCTACACAGAGAAACACCTGTCTCGAAAAACCGAAAAAACAAAAACAAAAACAAAACAACAACAAAAAAACCTAAGGCACCTCCCCACGTATTAAGGCTAGGCAAGGAGACCCAGTTTGAGGAGCAGGATTCCAAACGCTCCCGTTCCCACTGTTAGGAGTCCCACAAGAGGACCAAGCTACACAACTGTCACATATATGCAGAGGGCCAAGTCAGTCCCATGGAGGTACCCTGGATGTCGGTTCAGTCTCTTTGAGCGAAGGTTAGTTGATTCCATAAGGTTTGTTTTTGTTGTTGTTGTTTTTTATCCTCTACTCCTCTGGTTCTTCCAATCTTTTCTCCCTCTCTTCTGCAGGATTCTCCGAGCTCCACTTATGTCTGGCTGTGGGTCTTCATTTGTTGTTGGATGAAGTCTCTCTGATGACAATTGGGCTAGGTCACAGGAGTTGTCCAGGGGTCATCCATGGACACTGCTGGGAGATTCCCTTGCCTCTGTTTTTTACTTGACCCGAAGGACAGTCCTCTCTCGAGTGGTCACTTTCAGTACTCCTCTTCCTCACCCCCCACAACCTGACCCCTCATGTTCCCACCCCCACCCACCCACAGAATTTAATTTGCTGATAAGCTTAATGTAATTTATGCCTGAAGAAAGCAGATGAACTGAAGTGTTTCTTTGTAAGGCATGTTGCAGCCTTCTGGTGTACAGGAGCAAGGGGGTAAATTCATTCCTATGTTTCGGGGCAACTTTGGACAATGAAGTATCACACAACTCTCTCATGCCCTTCAAAAGATGCCATGGCTTTTAACAAACCACAAAGGGACCTTGGTGTAGTTCTTCAAAAATGCAGCAAAGATACATTATTACAACATTCTCTGGGGCAGCCTTGGATTGGCACATAAACTTTTGGTTACTCAAACTGTCATCATTCAACTCATGTTTACATATAACCAGGAAAGGACAACAGCTGTTGGTTTAGGAGTCATAATTGATTTTTCAAATAAAGATCAAATAGAGAGAAATGATTTTAGTTAGTAGCAAGTTTATTTTGAAATACAGATATCGATTTAAATAGCATGTATTTAAAAGTAGTCCTGAACCAAAGGGCTCTTCCATGTCACATTCACATTATCCATGGTATGGTAGTCCATGTCTCAAGATGGTAAAACTGTATTCTAAAGAACTAAAGTAATTTTCACAAGAATCAGATAAATAATGATGGATAACAATGTAAAGTTACGTTTTTTGCTTATTATTTTTCTCTTTTATAGAAATGTTTGTAATGTTCCCATGTAAAACCATAACAAACTATTTCATAGTCACAACACCAAATAAAAATGCATGACTATACAACTATTTTATAGGTTGAGAAAATTAAAATCATACCCTACCTTGATGGAAAACAAGGATTAAGGTGTGATTGGAAAATTATGAATACCTACCATCCTTATCTTGAAATGGAGAATTTTTTTTTTAAAAAGCATGATTATTCTCTCTATTTAAGTTGCTTTTCTCAGAAAAGAACAGATGGAAAAACTCCAGATGATACATGCATCCTAGATAGACCAGGTGATTTCCACTACAGAAAAAGTCAGCTACTAAGAAATAGTATATAACAAAACCAAATGCTGTCCTAGTCAACACACTTAGATACACACACCATTCATGTTTAAAGAAAGCATTTTTCTTCTTCTCTACAAAAGAGAAAATCAATTAACACAGAAATCTTCTCAATATCTTATAAAGTATGCAAATCTCCTTAAGTGAGAAAAGTCAATTATAAGTAAACTCAAACAATTTTTCTTTTTACTTTTTTAAAATTCGTTAAGAAAGACAACAATAGAAGCACAAATTAATCCTCTTTGTTTGTATTGAATAGGTTATTAGTTAAATTATAATTTCAGAGAGCAGCACAGATAAGCTAGAATTTAAGTATAGTCCCATTGCTATTATTTTAAATTCCAGACAAATATACCAAAGAAAATTCTCTACTTTGAGGAGACTCACTTCTATTGGGTTGTCACTCTAACCAAATAAATTTTATGCAGCATTTTCTACTTCTTATGCAAGTCATTTGAGACAGAGCTCACAGAAGTTGCAGGACACATTTCTTATCTCCATTTTGTAGGTAGACGTGCAGAGGACTGGGATGCTTATCCAAGATTAAGGGAATCTTTCCAGTGCATATAGGATACTATTTAGGCAAGGATCACTTGTACCGTAACTAAGGGGAGCCAGGAAGCAGCTTATACTGCATTTCTAATCCTCATGAGACAAACAGTGGACTGAGGAAGACTTTGCAGAATATCCTTCTATTATAAAGCACAGAAGATAAGTTGGGCAGTTAGCCAGTTCCTGCTTACCTCAGGAAATGTTCCAGAATATTCTAGATTTTTACTGAAAGCTATCAGTGAGTGGTAGGGTTAAAAAAAAATGTCCAAAAGTTCAAACATCACCAACAAAACTGTCCTGTGGAATTTCACAAAAATAATAAGGTTTTCTTTATTATTCATTGCTTAATTTGCTATGTAGCAAGCTCATGAGCATGGATTTCCACAAAACCATATGCTCCGATTTCACCCAAAGATCCTCAAAAAGCTTCACTCTCCATCTTACACAGGCTTTCATATTTTCAAAGCCCCTGGTAAGGGAAGGTAGGGGACCAAGAAAAAGTCACTGTGGGAACATCACATTTGCAGAGATCATGCTTCAGAACAATCATGCAAGGCCTTTGTGAGCACAGCCTCAGTTCAAACGCTGCTTGAACAGGTGGCTTGTGGCCCATGTCTCTACTGAGTTGATCTGAAAACCAATGTCCTTGTACCAAGATCAAAATATCTTACTTCTGATGAACCTTAGTTTATGCCTTATATACTTTCAGGTCCTTCCTGTCTAACTTTATTACTCAAAATGGTTAATTCATTATCTTTTCTCATTCTTTACTACTTCTTTGTGAATTTCATGCAGTCTGTTTTGATTTTATTCACTACATCACTAAGTTTATCTCAAATCCAATTTCTCTTCCTTACACAATTTTATGTACTCACTTTTTTTTGTCTTGTTTTTAAACCCATTAAGTTCAATGTGTGCTGCCCCATATAATGGGCATGGATGGATGACCTTCCACTGGAGCTTGGTCAAGCCTGCACGGGGACACACCCTTGAAGAAAACTGACTCCTTTTGTTCGATTAATTATCAATCTCTCCCCTATCACGAATGCACTTTCATTCCTACACCCCTTCACAAACCTGGGACTGTGTCAGTATTGAGCTTGTCTCAACATCCTGTTTCAACATCTGTGAGTTCATATACACAACTCCCCTACAGCTTCTGGAAACCAGTTTCATTATTGGCATCTACCACTTTGGGCTCTTAGAGTCTTCTGCTTTCTCTTCCTCAATGGTCACTGGACTTTGAGAGTATTTGGTATGCTACAAATGTTTCATTTAATGTGGAGAATTAAGCAGACTCTTTCTCTGCACCTTGATGAGTTGTTTGGTGTCTGCGTTAATCACCATCTACTGCAAAAGAAGCTTCTCTGATGAGGAGTGAATGGTTCACTGAACTATGTGTGTCTAATGATATCATTAAGATTCCCTGTAATATTATTTCATTTAGCAGAAAAATAGCAATAGGTCCTCCCTTCAGGTCAAAGATTTATCTGGCCACATGTTCTAGGCCAGAAAATAGTGACAAGTGAATTTTGCATCTGTGTAGCAGGACATAAATCTAATCAGAAAGTATTTGTTTATTTTCATGTTGTTCATACCACAATTGCACCAGTAGTCATGTGTTTAAACTCACAGAAATCATATGACTACATAAGACTGATGAGTCCCTGTCCTTTAGGTAACATGCATTGTACCTTCCAGAACTTATTTAAATTTGCATTATTTTTTCCAGTTGCAACTTGGAGCTATAAAGCCTGATATTTTATGAAGACTGCCTATTCTTTATATCTTTTTAAGACCATATTTTGTCTATGGTAAAAGTTGGTGTCACTCTAATATTTATATTTCTTTAGTTGAAGATGGTTAAATAATATACAGATCAATAAACATGTAATGTGAATCTAACATGAAAGGAAACCTTTAATATATTTGACTGTCGAAAGTAAAACTTTGCATAATAATACTTGGGAAAAGTTACAGGAACTCTACAAACTAAAACAACAAATAAATTGTAAGCTCATGCCTCAGATAAAGAGGACATGCAAATGAACTAGAAGCATTAAAATATTTTTAAAGCCACATAAGACTGAAATAGGACATAGAGAAAATAAATGAACCATGAAAATGATAATGATATGCTCAAAATATGAAAAAGTTGTTCTGATTTATTTAGACTTGCTAATCATAAAATATGAGGAAGCATAGCAAAAAATAAGGAAGGAAAGTTTATTAATAGGAAGAGGGAGGGCTGAGATCAAAGAAGAAGGGAGAAAAGGAAGAATAGGAGAGGGAAGATAATGAACAAGATATTCAGTTTGTATGAACCAGGACATCTCATCTTTTAATTTTAAGAATCTTCATTTGCTCCGTAAACCCAACACATTTATCTAACTGATTTTTTTAAAAAAAGGCATGCATCTGTAGAAATAATTAAACAGTGAAATGTCCCCATATTTCCCTTGCCGTTAAACATGGAGCCCAAGTACCTACTGAGTCTCATCTAGACATTGACATTATTTATATTTCTATTGGGTAGTATGGTGTGTGTATGCGTGTGCGTGTGCGTGTGCGTGTGCGTGTGCGTGTGTGTGTGTGTGTGTGTGTGTGTGTGTGTTGTGTGCTTGTATGTGTTTTATTTTCTCATTCTGGTCATTACTCATAGAAAATCTGTAGAAGGCTATTGCCTTGATCCTATTGAATTTTTATTTGTTTGCTTGTTTCCTTGTTTTATTTTATTATTGTTGTCATTTTTATATTGAGTGCTTGGTCAATGACTTCAGATATTCATGCACATATTATGAATTCTGTGCTTTTCTATAATTCTTATTGAGCCCATCAAGCAAAGTGGTTACACTGGATGACATGACATTTATCGTAACATGGATGGCCTTACTCTAGCATTAGATCTATACTAGATAGGTCCATGAATGGATTCATATCAGCATTCTAAAAATGTAGCATCATCACACATAAACCATTAGTACTGATAATTTATCTCACACTCAGGAAATGTATTAATATTCTCATATTCATCTTCCTCTTTTGTACCTGTCAATACTCTTCTACTTGTAATAAGAGAAAAAATGTTAAAGTAATAGTAGAAATATTCTTTTTCAGTGATACATATTGTGTTTAAAACAGTTTGTGTAATTTTTACCAGTTTATAGTACTTAGGAAATAAAACAGCACAACTTAGTTTCTGAATGACACACAAGTTATTAAAAAATATTTGGCCAGGGCTGGAGAGATGGCTCAGAGGATAAGAGCATTGACTGCTCTTCCAGAGAACCCGAGTTCCATTACCAGTGCCCACATGACAGCTCACAACTGTCTGTAACTCCAGTTACAGGGGAAACAATACCCATGGCAAAACATCAATGCACAGAAAATAGATAAATAAATAAATAAATAAATAAATAAATAAATAAATAAATAAATAAAGCGTTTGACCATGTGATGTTAAGCAAATGTTTCTATTATGAAAAGCGTGCTAAAATACGTATGACAGAAATTTAAAAGGCCAATATGAACCATTAAAAACACTGCTAACCTTTTTCTTGTAGAGAATATTAAAGACAATGCAACAGACCACTTTATCTTGTTAAAATTGTGACATTCCTTGAGTTGCATAAGCAAAGGATGTTAATTAGTACACCTAGACAGGCTAAGAAACAAAGCCTAGATATAACATCAGACATGTGCAGTTTACTCTCATTTTCTTCACGTTCTCTTCCGTAGATCTTCTCAATGCATCTCTATGTCCTGGAAACTTGACCCATTGCCATGATTAGATTCTTTTAAAGTGTACTGAGCTTAGAGGATGGTAAAAGCTAAAAAAAAAAAAAAAAATAGAAGTGTCTAACAAGGTATTTCTTTTTCCTTTCTGTGTGACAGTGTCCAACTACAACTAAACTGGAGACACCTATGCTCACAGTCCCCTGAATCCTTAAATCTAGGCTTAATAATGACTTCCTGCATATGATAGTGTCTAGGAACTTCAGCATGTTTAATCTATATAGATATATGCAATTAGTCTCCTCATCAAAATTTGTGATGTATTTTTTAAAATAATAATCCTATAAGGAATCCATACTAATTGTAATGATAAAATGTTCATTTATTTCTATGCAAATAAACAATTGTGATGAATTTCAATTACCTTTTTTATAATTTTTATGTAATGAGTAATAAATATATGAAGTCATGTTTTCATAAAGGCAATAAGTTTATGATGCTCACAAGATAATACTCAGATGTAACGCCATAGAATTAAACTCATATCTGCAGTTAGGAATTAGTGAAAACATGTCATCACAGTCTTATTATAATACAACATCATGTACTGGAACACATACTTGAGATTATCATGTTTTCAATTATTGAATCTGTACAGCTTTTCATAAAATAAGCTATGTTGTCTGGCTTGATCTTCTTGATTGCCACTATAAAAACTGTTATTTCATAAAACAAAAGTTTTATAGTTAGCAAACTCTCATAGTAAAACTTTCTCCTGGAATTGGATTTCATACATTACTTTCCTCAGAAAATAAAACTACAGTCAACTAAATCCAGCATTATACATCAAATAATAGAAGCACAAATAATAACTCTCTGACTAAATGAGGTACTCAGGAATCTACATGGGTTGAATTTCAATGCCTAGAAATTTCTATTTTGTTTTATTTTGGGATTCTCTGTTTATTTCTTTGTATTTGAAGCCATTATTTATCACTTACAGTTCAAAGAGAGAGGTGTATTTGAGTCAATTAAGTAAAAAATATATTCACAATGTCAAACAGAATAATGTTAAAACATTTCAGTTATTATCATAGCTAAAGAGATATCTGATCTTAACATTTAAGACCAGAAAATAATCAGGGCTGGAAGATGGCTCAGTAGATGGATGGCTTTGCTGCACAAAGGTGAACAATAGAGTTTGAATCCTTAGTACTTGCAGAAAGGCAGGGCAGGTATACTTTCCCCTAGGGAAGACGGTTGGTTTCCAATGACAGTTGGCTATCCTATACCAAATGGGCAACTCTAAAACCATACTTACAAGTAAAATGTATACAGTCTGAGAAGGTAGGACTTACATAATAAGGAATATATATTTTCATTAATTGATACATATATGTGAAACATATATACATGTAACATATATATATATATATATATATATATATATATATAATATGTAACAATTAATGGAAAATAGGACATGAATTTTAAAAGGAGTAAATAAGGGTATATGGAAAGGTTTAGAGAGAGGAAAGGGAAAGGACAGATGATGCAATTATGATATCAAAAAAACAAATAAAAATGGAGGAGGACATAGTGAGCTCTCATGATCTCAGCCCTTGGGAAGCAGAGACAGGATACCCCCAAGGCAATCTGCTAAGTAAGCTAGCAAAATCATGGCCTCCAGTTCCAGTGAGAGACCCCGTCTTTGCAAGAAAAAGGGAAAGTGATTGTGGAACACACTCAATATCAACCTCAGGCCTCCACATGTGCACATGCACGTAAATGTACACATATCCCCATTTATATCCTCAAACATACATTCATGTACATCATACACACACACACACACACACACACACACACACACACACACACACATATATACATATGCAAGAAACTCTCTAGTGGTCAGTAATAAAAATGGAAAATTTCAAATTGATTATTTGACATGATAATAATTCAATCATCAACATATTCTAGTATCACAGTTATCATTCCATTGAAATTAATTCAGTGAAATATTCTTTTGAATACTTCCATGCATGTACATTTACGTTTACAAATATTAAGTCCAGATTCAAATATATTTTCTATTTATATGTAAAATATTTGCTTTTATAAATATTATTATGTAAATTACAATGAAAATTAACTCATATATTACAATGTTAAAATAAGGATTATAAAAGTGTGGGTTTTTACATAAGACTTCAAGATGGAAATAGCAAATAGAATATAGCATTTGCCATATCCCTTCAGGATGAGGAGCTGTGGGGAAGTCATTATTGGATATTTCTGAGGCTGCTGATCTGGTGTATTCTTCTTCTTTGCAGATGTCACAAAAGGTATTTCTTAAAATCTGAGACTGCTGTCAAAAGGTTTGCATGCTGGTTTCATATTCTATACAACATTATGAAAATATGGAACTATATTTTGCCATACACTGGTAAATTCTAGTGTGTGGCTTTATTTCTTAGAATTTTATGTGGGGCAGTAAAAACATTATAGTCAAAGCTAAGGACCTCCACTCCCTGACAGTCATAAATTTTCCCAGTGGGTGGGTAAACTATTATCTTTGCCAAATGCTAAATCAATTGAAATATCTCAGAGGGAATGAAGAACAAATTTCATGGATAGTTTCTATCTTGTTATGCTTTCTCATTAGTTATCAAAATAAATCCTTTTTTCTTAACCTTTATTTTTTTGGCTTGTCACAATTTTAGCTTGGGACAAAGAAGTGACTTTTGTCAAAGTTCTTTCATTATTAGCATGGATTTGTATTATGTTTAATACTTTATTCAGGGGTGAACACATGTTACTGATATTCAATGCTAGGTTGATATTTCGTAGGAAATACTATGTCTGGTCTTCTCACAAAAAAACATTAAGGCACAAAATCTAACACCTTAAACAACTAACTATGTAACATATATGTGTATGTCTTATCAGCCTAGTTTCTAGATAAAATAAAAGATGCAAAGTTATATTTCCATTTCAGATAAATTGGTAGTTATTTTTAAAACAAATCTTCCCCAGGCACTATTTATTGTACAATGAAACAAAAAAAAAGGGATGGTTTATCAGAAATACAAACTTAATTGGGTGACACTTATTTCTCAATGCTGGCAAGCCTCTTCAAGCACAAAATGGAGAAGTCCTCATTGCTCATCACAGACCTTTGGTTCAGAAACTTCCATACTCGAAATTCATCATCTGTAAATTTTAACATGATGATTTTATTGATCTAATGCAAACAGTCACTATGTACTCTGATAGAGCCAAAGCTGTCACTTAAAGAGGTAGGAAAGAAAGATAATGTAATTATATTTGAATTTTAAAAGCATATATATATATATATACATATATACATATATACATATATTTGAGTTCAAAAACTATATATAGATTTTATACTGGGAAGCCTACACAAGTAGTTCCTCATGCTCATTATTTACCATAGTGTTTGAATCATTCTTTCTTCTCTGGACACAGGTTGAACCTATAACAACATGCACCACAAAGAATCTTACCTGTTTTAGATTCTTCTTATTATATATCGGGTTTTTTTTTGTCAGTTTGTCTAAATTTTTTGGACTTGTAATATCATCTGTATTAGCTACATTTCTATTGTTCTGAAGAGATACCATGATCCAAGCAATAGACCAGTTTGTTGAGGGCTTATAGTTTCAGAGGGTGAGTACATGGTCATCTTGATAGGGAGCATGGTAGCATCCAGGCAAGCATGGAGCTGTAGCTGTAGCTGAGAGATACTTCCTGATTCACAAGGGTGTAGAGGGCTAGTAGAGAATGGTATGGGCTTATGATACCTCAAAAACTGCCCTCCCCCAGTGACACTTCCCCTCTAAGGTTATACCTCCTAATCCTTCTCCACTAGTTTCACTAAGTGGGGGACCAAATATTCTAATAAATGAGTCTGTCGGAGCCATTTTCATACAAGCCACCACACCCAAAACCCTTTTCAGCATAATGTCTATGAATCTCCAGTCATCTTCTATCACATCATAATATTTCATTTTCAAGAACAAGTATTAGTTTCTACAATTATTTCATTCATTTATTTGTCTGCCTACCTGCTAGTGTTCTATCTGTTTGATTAAAATGCAAGTGACGCCGGGCGGCGGCGGCGCACGCCTTTAATCCCAGCACTCGGGAGGCAGAGGCAGGCGGATCTCTGTGAGTTCGAGGCCAGCCTGGGCTACCAAGTGAGTTCCAGGAAAGGCGCAAAGCTACACAGAGAAACCCTGTCTCGAAAAAACCAAAAAAAAAAAAAAAAATTATAAAATGCAAGTGACTACAGAGCAGCAGGAACTTCTGCCTCATAGTATGACATCTATCACCATGTGTGTAATACAAACAATGTAGTCATTTTTCTCTCCCCGCTTATCTATCAGATAGATTCTTTACACGTGTCAACTTCTGGCTTGATTTATTTTTCAGTTATAAATTGAATTGTTTTTCTCCTCAGAAGCATGCACTTTTACACCATATTATATTATAACAGAAAGAGCTTTGATGGCTCAAGACCATTGTTACATTCAGAAATTCTAAGCACTGCACATGTAACTAGATGTACTGATAATGGTTTTAAAATACTAGAACTCAAAAATACTTAAGACGAATCATTCAGTCAACATATCTTCATCCCTTGATGTATTTTCCAATTACTCACACTCATTCCAAGGAGATCTTAGTGAAAAAAGGAGTATATGCAGGTGTGTCCTGCAACCTGTGGTAGGATACTCTTTATGTGTGACTCTTAGGTTAAAAATATAATGTTTATAAATGTAGCCTATGTATTTTACTCTGATCATTTTCTTCCATGTGATTTATGCCATTTGTGCTATTAACCAAACTCTAGCAACACAGAGAGTTGACCTTTCTGATGAAAGCCTGGAGCATCATCATGTTCAGGTGACTTTTAACCTTCACCTTTAGTATCACAAATTCCCCATAAACCCACATTCATACATTTTATATATATAATACTTTGTTTTAATCATCCTACTGCAGTTTAGTTAAATTATTTTAAACAGCTGTGAATAGTGTCATAGCCTCTTTACAAGGTTTCCTGACTAATAGTCTATTTAATGTATATTAAGTATGAAGTAATAGTCGACAAAGGCAAGCGTCCTTTTGATCCCATTACTCATAGTCTTATAGCATTATCATGTTGCCAAATGGCCACTTATATCAAATGAAAATTACTGACCATTGCTTTTAAAATATTATACCAATTAACACAGAGAGACCCTGCAATACACAGATAATTTTTCCTGGAATGAGCTCATCTCATCTCCGCCTGTGTTCTACTGCAGAGTTGACTATGACTTTATGGGTCTAATACATGAGCTACTCACCTAAGTAAAAGGGCCAATAGTGAGTTTGTTTGCAATATGGTACTGTCTACATAATATTTAAATCTAGATTGTCCCGGAATTCACTTTTAGAACACAGATTTTTTTTCTTCTATACACACACATAGAGATATATACTAACTATTCATAGTATTTACTATATACTTGTATTCATAGTATATACTACACACTATGTTGAGATAGAATAGCTCAACAATAGAGGGCTAATAATTCACTTACTATATTTTCTCTTAAAGTCATTGCAGGATAGAAAGCAAGCCATGGAGCTTTCATGGTTAACCAAGCAAACAGCAATGACAGAACAAAACGCAGAAGCAGCAGCAGAGACAGGAGAATTCAAACGAAGCAAGCCAAACTAGATATAAGCATGAACAATTCAAAGCATCTTTGGCTAAAATTCTAACAACATAAATGATTCCAAATCACAAAGTTACAATTCAAAAATTATTTATATATAGTAGCTGCTCAGATTATGACCAACAGTATCAAAACAAATCAAGTCAGATGTCATAATAGTAAAATAAATATCAGTCTAATTAATACCAGAATATTAAAGTCATTCTGGGTACGTTGGAAAAGAGCTACAACTTTCCTATGATGGACAAGTTGACTTCAAGTCCATCAACTCAGCCATTAGCTTATCATCACATTATGTGAATTATATAAGTGTTATATTACATATTTAGTGTGAAGAGAAAAAAAATACATCTCTTTTTACTTTCCTCTCTCATAGAGAGAAATACTTTAAATTTTAGAATGAAACTATCTACACTAAAAAAAAAGGACTAAGAATACAATAAAAGGTATTTTAAATGATCCCCATTTTATAAATTCAGCAGATTAAGCAATGCTCCCAGTCTCTCAGATAAACACATTCACTGAAGTCTGTGCTTCCTGGATGCTTCTGGCACTCAGGCTTCCTCCTTGCCTTTTGTTTACTTTGTTTCAATATCATGTGTACCAAGCATCAGATGGGTTTATTCTAAAAGTGTTTACACCAGTTGTTTTTGTTTTTCCAACTTACATAATTTATATCAATATCACTTAAAATTACGAAAATTGAACTATGAAAATAAATAGTGCTGTTTCCATGAAAGTAACTTGTGTGCCTTGAAAGCAAGTCTATGTAGGTGAGTTGCTTAATATACCCTCTCAGAGGAAGTGTGGGATGGACAAATATAAAAATGTAAAGGAAGAAATATCACGGTCTAAGAGGATTCTGTACACAAATTGCTTCTTAAGTGTATGTAATTGCTTGATGTGCCTCAAAGAGCTGGGAAGAGAAAATTATTCCGAATGAGTTACTAGTATAGTGAATACCCCCTAGAAAAACCAAACCAAAACAAAACATAACAAAAAAAAACTATCAAATTGAACAATTCAGATAAAAAGGCTTCTTCCACACTTTACATATGATTACCATACTGGCTTATTTGTGCTTAATATGTCACAAGCTACTAATGCCCCTTTGTGCTTGATATCATGTAATTCTTCCATTGTGACACAGCTGATTGGATACATACTGGACATTACAATCCAATCAAAGAATGTCAGAATACAGAAGCTGGTGGTTGCTGTCCATTTTGAAACATGGAACAATCAGGTGTGTGTGTGTGTGTGTGTGTGTGTGTGTGTGTGTGTGTGTGTGGTGCATACACAAGGGTTTGGATTTGAAATGAAAATAAAGCTCTTAGGGTGGTTATAGATACTTATAAACACTTCCTTGTGGAATGTTTAGGGTAAAGATGCTTTTGAATCATGTTTAAAGCAAAAATCAGACAGGAAAGACATTTCATTGGAAGGAATTAATGATATTCAGAGAAAAGTGAAATGAAATCGAGCAGCAATGATATGTTTAGGTCTTTTTCAATACCCCTTGTTCCGCTTTCTGGAGGAAGGCTTCATGTGCCTGCTCTGAAGTAAGCTCCAGAAATTGCTCAGTCAGCCTGGTTGTAATGATCCTGAAGTGAACATTTATCATGTGTCAGGCCCTCTGAAAGCACTTTTTATGAAATGGTTCATATACTTCTTAATTACAGCAACTAACTTTGCCATTTTGCACATAAAAATTGAAAAAGTGAGTGATTGAATAATTGTCATTAGCATAGACTCACTTTTAAACACTAGAAACTGAACATACATCTAGGTAATCCAAATGTTGAGGGATGGTGTCCTTTCATACTTCTCTTTTCTACAGTGAATTCAGATTATATTTCAAGAAATATTTATTAGAACATTGCAGTTTGATTTTGTTTTTCTTCAATTAAAAGTAGCTAAAATTATCAATAATACTTCTGTATATTAACTAAAGTTTGGGTTCTTAGAAATCAGACTTTCCATTCTTTATCTCTCTTTCCAGTCTTCCTTTCTGTCTGCCTACCTGACTGCCTTTTTTCTCCCATTCATCTTTTCTTTTTTCTTTCCTTTCCTTTTCTCTTCTATTCTGAATTTTCTTCCCTCCCTCCCTCCCTCCCTCCCTTCCTTCCTTCCATCCTTCCTTCTTTCCTTTCTTTTTCTTTCTTTCTTTCTTCTTTCATTATTCCTTTCCTTCTTTGTTTGGCTGAGGAAGAGTCTCAGAAACTGGCCTTCAGCCTGCTTCTGCTTCCTGAGTGTTGTGATTACTCAAGTGTGTGTTATCACACCTAACTTAATTATTATTAATTATGGCTGTGTCTTAGTTAGGTTTTTTATTGCTGTGAACAGACACCATGGCTACAGCAACTCTTACAAAGGAAAACATTTAATTGGTGTTGGCTAACAGTTCAGAGGTTTAGTCCATTACCATCATGGCAAGAAGCATGGTGGC
>CABHPP010001372.1:11733-37531 GCA_902168425.1 Peromyscus attwateri
AAAAAAAAAAAAAAAAAAAAAAAAAAAAAAAAAAAAGTAGAGTTGGTGGGCACACCCTGAAACATAAAATCCACAATGAAAACGTCTTCCTCTGCCTTGTTCACTTCTACAATGGGTGCATCTGACATAACGGAACAAAAATTAAATTGAAGACAAGAACATGTGAAGGGAAGAAAGTGGGAGAAAGAGTAAATGATAGCTCCTTTTTATCCTTGCAGTGTTTTTGGTATCTGCATTAGTGGTTTTTGATGTCATAATTATAGCATACAGGAAAATGACTGGTTTATAATTAACAGTTACAATAAAATCTTTTTTGCTAAAACATGGTAGTTATTCTGTTACCATCACTTACATAACACAATTTGTTAGAACTGAGAGATCAGATAGAATACATAGTTTGTAAACACAGTGTACCTGAATATGCTCATAAATGCCAGGAGTTATGTGGGAGAATGTAAAGGCATGAGACCATAACACAGTATCAACTGTTTAACCTCAAATTAACCTACATAATAAGAAATGAAGAAACAAGCAGATGTGTTTGCAAAAACACAGCAATTAAAAAGAAAGCCTTCTCACTTTTGCATATGGTTGGCAGAGATGGACTATAAAGAATTAGTTTAATGTCATTACTTAGTGACAGAAAATGTGGTGTTCTTTGGCATTGAGAGTGTGAAATGTCATCTGGTGCATATTTTCTTCATCCGGCAGTAGACAGCTGAAGTCTACAGAATTTAATGCTTCTTTGTGGTTAGTGAATACCACCTACAACACTTATAGCTGAACCTTTTTGTCATCTTTTTTTTTTATTTTCAACTATTTGCATTAGGGCATTCAATAAAAACTCACTGGTGGTACAGCTGTGCACAGACAGTCATAAAGACTAACGTTGCTGATCACTGATCTCTTCCTTGGTAGAGAAGGCATGCAAAGCTACATGGTGTACATTATTGAGATAGTCTCATCTGTTTAACACTTTGAACATTGCAGGAAAAGATGCTGGAGTGCGGCACGAAGATTACAGCTTGTGTGTGAAAACCTGCAATAGAGTTGAATTATTTTCATGCTGTGGGAGGAATGGGGCTAATGAGGAGCTGATGACATTTCAAGAATGGATGCCTCACATTATCATTATCTCTGTCTTCATTTCCTTAGTTTTACTTTTTTTTCTTATGCTTTTTGCCCCTTTTTCTTAGGATTCTAGCTTTGTCAGGATCCATAAAGCAATCAAAGTCTTAAATTTCACAATGAAAACGACAGACCTGCAGCTTTCAGATGTCTTTCAGAAAGCCCTTCACCATCTGCCTTTAGAATACAACTCAGCTTTGTACAGCCGGATATTTGATGACTTTGGGACTCACTACTTCACTTCAGGCTCCCTCGGGGGCAAGTATGACCTTCTCTACCAATTTAGCAGCCAGGAGCTTAAGAACTCAGGTATGTGGGCTTTTCTTTGTTTGGCTTGACAATAATATGGGACACATCTTTTTCCTAGTCCTTCCCTCTAATGACTCTGCTTTGATTTTATTTAGATCTTTTTTGTTGTTGCCAAAATTGAGATGAAGAATCATCAAAAGCATACTATGAGTTGTTTTCTGGTTACCATTATTTCCCAATGAAATAATCAAAATAAAATAAAATAAAAAATAAAAATAGTAAATAAGGACCAAAAGAATAAGAAGAAAAAAGTATGTTTAGCCTCTGTGGCCCAATGTCAGACATGATCACTTAAGGGAGATGCTTGTCAATACCTCAAGAACACAAAAAAAGATCTTCAAATTTTCACATAATTTACTTATAACATTTGATAACAAATAACATATCACAACAATTTACAGCAAATTCAACAGCAATTATTCTCTTTTAATGATTTTAAGTAATGACCAATGGTGTAAGACAAAGGGATAATGAGGGACTTGACAAGGGACTAAGTTAATGTGGGCCAAATATTCATTACTGTTGAAATTTGCAAGTACAAAGTACTTCATTTTGAAAAAGTGTTAAATGGTACATCCTAAGAAACAGAGCAAATGTTTTAGTTTATATAGATAATTGCAACATACACTAAGCATCTTGGTTTCTTGAGTTTTATCTAAAATTTCAAATACTAATTATCATCATCATCGTTATTGTTATACATATAAAATCTTTGGATTGCTTTGTTTTCAGACACCTATGTGAAATTAAACAGTGCCCTTGTGATGATCTCTCATGTGTCCCATGAGATAAAAATTGGGAAATAATGGTAACCAGAAAACAACTCATGAATTCCCCCAAATACGTCAAAAATTAATCATCACTAAGTTTTTGTACTGTATTTTAAGATACAGTAGCGGATCAGCCCTGTGATCCTTATTCCTAGTCCTCTATTATTATGTATCAGTATAAAAAATGTTGATGTGCGATATGCCCTGCCCTGAGTCCTTCTGAACCATGAGCTTCCTCTTGATGTGCTTCCCAATAAAGGGGATGAAACAATGCCATTCAGTGTTTCAGGGGCAAAACAAAGCTTTAAAATATTGATCTGGTGGTGTATTTACTGAAATCTAAGAGACTTACACTGTGATGTGCTGTCCATAGTGCCTGCCTGTTGTGTTCCATTTCATTCATTCTTTCTATTGAAGCAAGGCTTGCACGATGTATTTGATGGTTTCTACCACTTCAAATGGCACCACCATTATCACTGTGCACAAATAATTAGGAGGAACTCCTAGCCCTCAAACCCCATCAGACCTGCAGATGAAATTATTCTGGTTGTTGCTGCTATAGCCTAGGCAAAGGTTTCCCATTCGATGAGTGTTCTTGTGACGCATTCAGAGCAATGCTTCTTAATGGTTAGAGAACTAGATCAAAGAACTGTGTGAATCTATAAGCAACCACCCAGTATTTCAGTGGTTGAAGGCTTGTAACCAAAACAAAGGGGTGACAGGCTAAAACATTCTCACCTTCAATGTCTTTATAAACAGAGGTAGAGATTGATAAAGATACATAGAGTGAAACAAAGGTTGAGATGAGAGAGGAAGCTAAAAATAAACCCTCACACATATTCATATACACTAGATATACACACAGACATTATATGTGTGTGTGTGTGTGTGTGTGTGTGTGTGTGTATACATACACAGTATTTTCAGCATATATATGCACATGGCTATATCCCATATATCCAATACCATTGTGTTCAATATGCTAATGCTCTGGATATTTTTATGTTCAGAAAACTTTTTTTTTTTTTTTTGGCTTTTCGAGACAGGGTGTGTAGCTTTGCGCCTTTCCTGGAGCTCACTTGGTAGCCCAGGCTGGCCTCGAACTCACAGAGATCCGCCTGCCTCTGCCTCCTGAGTGCTGGGACTAAAGGCGTGCGCCACCAACGCCCGGCCCAGAAAACTTTTGAGCTACAGTAACACTGCCGTGCAATCTTAATTATGAGGAAAATGAAGCACACTGGGCCAGAGCAAATCCTACTAGAATGGAATTCTCCATGGGGTGGGCTTCCCTGCACGTCCCTTTCTGAATGAACCTTCTCTTTTTCTCACCTTCTTTATCTAGGAATAAGATTAAAGCTAGATTGAGATTTAAGGTATTGGTAGACTTTATTTAATAGCAATTACACCTCTTGTCATTCCTTTTTGAAAATAGCTTGGGGGCTCCATGGTACTTCTCCCTCGAGAATACAATTAAATCGAACTGTGTTTTGTTTGCACCCCTTTACGCTCTCTTTCCTCTGTTGTTTGGTGCCCCATCAGTATGCTAAAAACGTGAATAAAAGTTGATGTTACTTCAGCACACAAGGTGAAAGAATTTCACAAACACGGTGTAAACTGTAAATAATGGAGATATTCTAAACAAGAGGGTAATTTTAAAGTCCCTTTGTGAGGAAGTCATCTTCTGCTCTGAATTTGAGGAGAAAAAATAATCACCTCGGTATTTCTCAGCATAATGTTTTTTAAATTATTTCTAAGCCTTTACTGTTGTTAATAAGACAAATCTTTGTGTTTTGACTGGTACTGCTGGCCTGCTCATTCAGAAGAGACCGAAAGGCTACAGAAACACTCATTCTTTTGCCACAGCATAGAGACAGTCAGGTGTGACAGATCAGGTACCACAGCACCAGGGAGACTCCCTCAGTTAATATGTGCAGAGGCCATGCAGTGTACCGCTCTTAGGGACCAAAGAGCATGTGCAGAAAGTCACTGATTCTTTAATCACTGACTTGTCAACACCATGAAATGGAGTCATCCTTCATTTCTCTAAGGGAGCATTCATGGTCCTCAAGTATATGAAATTAACTTTGCCCTCAGGTAAATCATTGTCTTATAATTAGTTAGTCACATAACATTTAATTCTAATTTATAACCTTTAAAAATCAAATGAAGGAACAAGAAAAAAGAACTGCAAACTGACTTATAAAAACAGTGTTACCAGATACACATATTTATTCCTCAAGACTGAATGAAATAGCATCTTCTATGTTAGAGTTGAAAATGTAAACACAAGGGCTTCAAACTATTTTTTCCTACTCCTAACACATAACATGTACCTTCAAATGTGTCAGACTTAAAATATAAAAAGTAAAAGAAAATTGAAGGCTGACCTAATTCACATCTACTTCCATCTCCTCTGGAAAATTTGTGCCTTCATGCCTTCACTTTAACATCAGACCCGATCCGAAGTACGCCGCAAGCTCTCACAATACTTGTCCTTGTGCGTTGCCATCTGTAACCATAAGTGCCAGAACTCGATAAAGCCTTTGCTCTAAAGTGGTTAAGAGCTGGCGTTACAGCCGATCTCCTGTGCACAGTCAGATGTCTTGGAATGCTGGGAAGAAAATAGGAAGCATCAATTCCCTTCACATTATCCCCAGATAAGTAGTACCACCTCTACTCTCAGGTATGCTAGATCCATCTCCCTGGGCCAGTCTAGCCTCACAGAGAGACTCTCAGGTCAGTGAGCACGACTGTAGGCATTGTGATGGAAGTGATTCGGATATTCGTGTTTCAAACGCTTTAAAAACTGATGGTAAGACACTTGCAAAGGACAGGGATTGGTAAAGGTCTTCTAATGGAATGGTTTCAGCCTCCAAACATCAGGGTTTTTACATGATATGTAAGACAGTAGAGAGCCACCCAATGAAAGCAGTACTAAGAATCTGGGAAGATGTTAATTCCAACTCCCAACCTGAAGAGACAGAAATTATGTAGTACCATCTTCTTTGAGACAGCAGGAAAATGGCACCAAATATAGATTTGAATTCAGATAAGGAGACAAAACAGCCAACGAAGAGTCTGAAGAATTCATCAGTCGAGACTTTAGAATTTCTATTATAATAAAAAGCTTTGAGGAGGAGGAGGGATGGAATGAGTAACCAGGTCATGGGAAGGAAACCCAAATAAATATGAAACTGAACATGGAGTGAAGGATGGGTGCCACAGATTCACTGTGCACAAGTGAAGTGGCTCCCACCTCACCAAGACAGCTCCGAGTCCAAAATGTGGGTCACACAGTGAGACGCAGACTTAATGAGCAGGGCTACCCAGAAGCAGTGCACAGCAGAAAAGATAATCCTTGTGGTCCCTTGTGTACTGTGGCAACAAGGGCAGGCTGGGAGAGACAACAGCCCTGGGGGATGGGCTTCAGTGGCCTCACCAGTGCTTCCCCGGGACCAGTATCAAGGGTGAAGATGGTGGGAACTCGCAGAATCTCTTCCGTTTGGGATTTCCTCAGGACCTGGGTGAGGCTGAATCTCCAGGCAAAACTGTCCATTAGAGCTGAGCAGGTTAGAAGCTGATGACAGCATCCAGCCTCATGACAGTGGCCAGAGCCACGTGGCCGTCTTCCTTGAATTCTCAATGGTGCGTTCTCAGGGGCTTTTGCTTGAATTTCATTTTCTAGGTCTAACAGAGGAAGAAACCCGGAACTGTGTCCAGTATGAAACAAAGAAACGCTTTCTCTTTTTTACAAGCACCAAGAGAGAAGAACGGTGCACCACGAATAAGCTGTCTGAAAAATACGAAGGTAACAGCGCTCTCTCGGCAGTTTGTCCCGTGTGTCCCGAGGCTGTGCATCATTTACCATATCGCACATGACTGCTATGTCTTCGTTGATATTATCTGTCTGCCGCAAAACACTACGGGCTGTGAGGGAATATGAAAATAAAATATCATTAGCACTACTTCAAAAGTAGAAGTGGAAACTGGGTGGTGGTGGCAGCGGCGCACAACTTTAGTCCCAGCGCTTAGAAGGCAGAGGCAGGCAGGGATCCCTGTGAGTTCAAGACCAGCCTGGTCTATAGAGCAAGTTTCAGGGTGCCCAGAACTACACAGAGAGAAATCCTGTCTTGAAAAAAAAAAAAAAGTAGAAATGACTGAGGTGTTCTTTTCCTTATTCTTAGGCTGTTCAATTCAATGACCAGTATATTGAATTTTCCCATAGGTAGAACTCCTTATCAGACTCTTTATCAGGCATTGGAAAGTAAACATGAATATAAACCAGACATCCCCTCTAAGAAACTTAGAAAGCAAGGATATGTAGGTAGCCAACCATTAAAAACACAGACTTGCGATCAGAATGCTGGAATCCATGCCACCTGTCACCAAAAGGCACATGTGCAGAAGCAAGAATTGAATCTTGAAGTTTTCCTTTATTCAGACCTGAGAAGGCAAAAGACAAGCATGTTTTTAGAAACTGTCTTATGTCTCTGACCAGCAACGTTTATAAGGATGAAGGAAATGGCTATGGCAACTAAAAGGCTGCCAATCATACCAGAGTTCAGTCCCACCCTTCTGGTCAGATGGTCGCCCACATTTCTGAGACTTGTAGTGGATGTCTGCTGTTATCATTCCTTGCACTACTCCCTTATTCTCTGAATGTCTGGACTCAGGCACTTCTTGGAACACTGAGTTTAATTAGAATTTGCCTAATCCAGGCATGGACTCCAGCAGCGGTATCTGGGCTGAAAAGTAGGGTGGAGAAGCTTAACTCAGAACACACCAATCATTAACGATGTGGTATTAAAAACAAGTGTGTGCTGATTCCTTTTCATAATATTTCTTCTTACAGAAGCATCTTTAGAACACAGAATATGAAAGTGCCCCTTGTGGCCTGGTCCCTCACTAACTCCCATTACCTCATATGTATAAGATCCATAATGTACAACGGATGGCATCCTGACACTGTGCAAACCGGCTGATTGTCCCCAAAGCTCCTGACCGCTGAGGCAATCCTCCGGCATAATTGTGCATGTGGAAGCACACACATGCACTTATACCTTAGTGTGAACATTTTTTTAAACACCTCTATGTCTGAAACAAATATCATAAACACAATACAAAGAGGAGCCAAGATTAGATATGAAAACCATTTTTCCAAAACCTCTTGGCTTTAGTTCTTTTTGGAAAGACTGATACAGAGGACTCTGTTCTTATTTTGGCTTTGAGAAAGGGTCTCTCCATGAAGCCTGGGCTGTCTCCTAACTCATTATCCTCCTGATTCAGCTTCCTAAGTGGGAGAATTACAGACTAGTGCTACCATGCACAGTGTATACTTATTTTGATTCTGGCAATTTGTACTCTTATGTCTGAATAATTTTTTCTGAAGTCATTATTGATTTATCATCAATGGTTGGATCTTGATTGTCTCTCATTACCAAGGTGAGATGGTTTGATCTGATTCCACGTTGGGATATCTAAATTACATTCATGACATAATAAAACAAATTAATTCACCTGTTCATATAGTTAAACTCTAAAGTTTTGTTTTGTTTTAATTTGGGGTTTTTTTTTAGAATCTCATACATGACTATTTTATTTACAATATTTCTGTCCCTTCTTATAACCCCCCCAACTCCTCTCATGTCCCTCTTCCACACTCTCAAATTTATGACCTCTCTTCTTCTATAATTATTATTACACATTTATACACATCTATGTTTATTTGTGTGTGTGTGTGTGTGTGTGTGTGTGTGTGTGTGTGTGTGTGTACCTAAAACTTACTGAGTCCATAATACTGTTGCTGATATAGACATGTCTTTAGTGCTAACTACTTGGGATTGTATAACATAAGAGGACATTCATCCCTAAAGGAAACCATCTCCGCTTTCAGCAGCCACTGATTGTCTGTAGTTCTTCATCTAGAGGTGGAGCCTGGTGAAATCTCCCCATCCACCTGGCATGTTGACAAGTGTTGTCATTATAAGACCTTGTTTCATCAACCATACTGAGATTTTATGGGTTCAACTTCCCTGAGATGTCTAGGAGGAGTTTTATATAAACTGTAAAGTTTTGTTGTCATTGTTGTAGGACTTAGGCAGGCTTTGTGGCTACTGCATTTTTAAAGACTCTTACATATTAGTTTCTTTGTTTCACAAAAGTCTGAGAGTTAGTCAGAATCCTACATTCTAATAAGTGTTGTCCAAGATAACAGAGACACCAGTGGCCTTCAACAGTGAGCCATATTGTTGTATGAGGAAGAACCTAGAGGAGAGAAAACACAGAGAAAGCCAAAATTCTTTTTATATCAACCTTACTTAGGGTTGGAGATGCAAAGGGCATTTGCTCTCTGTACAACTCGGGGAGAAATCAAATGGCTGCTTTTTCTTTTCCAGAAAGGCATAAGGACTGTTAGATCAATTTTTCAGAATATTTTCCCAAGAGGCTGTCACAGGAATGAAGCCTGTGCCCCCCTTCTCAACAGTCATAGCTCTGAAATAAATCAAACTGAACTGACTGAACAGAAATGTACCCTTAAGAGGCCGTAGAGGTCTTAACCCAAAAGAGGGAACAAAATAGGTCTGAAAGCATTTTTAAACCAGAGGCAAGGGTGTCATGATCTCATCTGGACTTGAGGCTAAGACCTTGCCTCTTTCTCTGCAAAGCTAAAGTTTTCCAATCATCTAAACAACTCACATTTTCTCATATGTCTTGGAACTATAAGAAATGTCTACTATATATGTAATTTTTCTTCTCCTACTTTGCCTAACTTACTGATTGCTGTTTATTTTGCTCCAAACACACAGGAGTACAATTACAGAAACTCCCACATCTGAAATTTGCAATCTCATGAGAAATACAGATGAGAAACAAATACAAGTATTTTTATTATAATAATTAATAGACAATTTTAAATATTGTAATTGAATATATCAGTGGTATATATGTGTGTTAAGCATAAACAAAATGAGAATAATAAACTGGCAACTACATTTATACCACAGTCCACCCCCCACAAAAAAAAAATGAAAGAGAAAAAAAGAGTCTGGAAAGCAGACAAGTAATTTCATAATATAAATTTAAAAACTGGATGCTGTGCTGGATAGTTTTATGTCAACTTGACACAAGCTAGAGTCATTGTAGAAGAGAGAACCTCAGCTGAGAAAACTCTCTCACCAGACTGGCCTGTGGGCAAGCCTGGGAATTCTTTTCCTCAATTGGTTCTGCTGAACAACTTCCCACCAATGCTCAGAAACTGACTCTAATGAACTTAATGTTCCATGCACAAAAAGAAGATGTGAAAGTAGGAGATCAATGCACTGAGAAGAAGGGAACTCGTGGTGCAGAGAAGAGCATGAAAGAGAGGAATGGGGAATGAAATGACTAAAATTTATTATGTAGAGAACAGTCAACCATTTTTTTTCAATTGAAAAAAAGTAGGAAAATTCACACATTCCCAGATAAGGTTTTCTATTTCCTAGACAGAACCTAACATATCTCTCAAATTCCCATTCCTTCTAAATAGTAGAAAAATATAAAATTACCAGTGTAATGTAAATCTATTATTCTGGCTTTTAATTTATAATTTTCAGTCAGATATCGGACCCTGACTCATCTCCTTTGTTAACCCCCAGGGCTTATCTCAGTATGTACTTGTCTGTGCACACGCACACTTGTTGAGGGAGCATCGGGGCACTTAGCATCAGAGAACAAATTGGATCTTTGTTATCATGTTTTCCTTCCATATCCTGGTTTCTTCTCACGTGCCATCTCCCTGCTCTGGTCCCTGTTGCCATGCATGGGTACCCATTCTAGTGTTGATGATCTTTCCTAGGCCTGTGAAGAGCCTCGGAACAGTCCTTGTCCCAAGGAACATCAAGACAGTCTATGTCCATGCAGATTCTCACTCAAGACTCCCTCACCTTCCTCTAGGTTTAGGGAAGTCTTGACTATGTTATGCACATAACAGAGAATTATTTATGTTTTTTTAATCAGCACTAACTTGTGTGCCATGTTAGATAAAAATATCCATTCACATACTAGTACTAGAGACAAATTAGATACAAATTTGTTTCTGTCAGATTTCTCTTATCCCAGCAAGCCCTCCTAAACTCAACTCCAAGTAACAGAACCCTCATTCTCCACTGAGGAATTTATCAAATCTAAATTCTCATTCATCCTATTGCTCAAAACCTTTTTCTCCTTTTGAAAAGGAAAATGGCCCAAGGCATTGTGTATTTTTATCATCCTATAATTAGTATTTAAATATCCTCTTCTGAGTCACAGGAGGCTTGGGTTTTGATATTTAAATTCAAACATAAGAGCTGGACAATTACTTTTTTCTCTCAGGAGACTGGTCCTACACAGTGAAAACTGTGGCCTTCCAATCTATGACTCCCATCAGATTTATAAAGGTGGACTTGCAAGTTCAAAAGACAAACTTGCCTCTTTTTCTTCTGTTCTCTGACCCAGGGCTGTTTGTATGCAAAGCCCATGATGGCTTGAATCAGGAAAGGAATGGAGAAAATGGAGTTTAGGAACATAAGGAAAATAATTAATATCAAGGGTTTAACCCAGCAAGTAAGTAAAGAACTCAAAGGGGAAGACAGGGGATCCAATGAGGCAATGAGAACAGAATCGTTGAGTAAGTAAAAACATTGAACAACGCACACCTTTAATCCCAGCACTTGGGAGGCAGAGCCAGGCGGATCTCTGTGAGTTTGAGGCCAGCCTGGGCTACAGAGTGAGTTTCAGGAAAGGTGCAAAGCTACACAGAGAAATCCTGTCTCGAAAAACCAAAAAAAAAAAGAGACTTTGACATATCCAGTAAGCTGACAAGGTGTTCAGTGCTTCCTTCAACTCCAAATAAACAAAGAAAAAACATTACCAAGAAATTCACAGACTTAATGTTGGACCATACATTCTGCAGGAAAACAGAAGGGTAGGGAAGGGTAAAAAGTCAAATGAGAGAAGTCAAAAGGGTGTCTTTTTGGTTGTGACATTTTTAACATGTTGAGAAACTATCACCCTTGCAGGGCCCACTGTCTGAATTCAAACTTTGTCTCCAGTGTTGATTCACGATGTGACCAACATCAAGAGCTTAATCTTCCCTTGTCTAGGATTTCTCACACACAACATGGAAATAATCGTAGTGTTTACTTTAAGTGTATATCTTGAGAATCCTCATTATGTGAGAGGAACAAAATCTGCCCTATATTAAACACTGAGTTTGTACCAGCTAGTGTGACTCTGTAGTTGACCATGTGACATACAACAAAAGGCTGCTAGGGATATAACTTCACGGTAGAATGTTTGCCTAGCAAGCGGAGGACCCTGGGTATAGGGAAACTGAATTCTGTTAAAACCAGCTAATAGTATTCTACTAACAATTTTTACTCCTTAAGACCCCACACCCAGCATATAGAACTTTTACTGAGATCAATCTGTTTGTGAAATACATGGTACCAATCTGAAAATTAGCTACACGACACATCCCTGTCCTGTCAATCAATACAACAACATAAATATAAGGTCAGGTACTAATTTATCCTCCCCCCAACCCTGCTGTTCAACCAAAATTAATATAAAAACATCTAAACATTTTTTTATGTCTTCCCTTTGAAAATGATGAGACTTCTTTCTTCATGTGAGAGTACTTCTTCCATTCTACACCATCTCACTCTGAGATGAATTTCTGAGCAGTAATGGCATGGCTACCCTTACTGAAAGTCTAGAGGAGGTACCAGAGGGATGGGGCTGACTCTCACCCACATCACTGGCTGTCATGCCACTCAGTTTTATTTCCCTCTGCTCACCTCCTACTCATGTGTGAAGTTGTAAGTTTAAAAACAACCTATCACTGTTTGGGGGGCAAGGGGGTTGGCCAGCTATTGACAGTTTCTAGCATTGCAGTCAGCAAGTACATGGTTTGTGTCATTCCATGGACCCTAAACTAAGGGGAATATTGGCTTCAAATAGTCAAGAGCAAAGCAGTCAGAGACTAAGGTGCATTTCCATCCCACTGCTGCCTGTGGCTAACTGCGTGCTTCAGAACAAATTGCTTTCAGCTTTAGTATCTGCAGTGACACTAATACCTACTTAGGACTGTTGAGAGAATTATGTAAGATAATGTGTGTGATGAGCCTGGTGTGTGCCCTGTGCTGACTAAATGGCGCCATTGGCACCATTACTATAATCTGGATTATTAACCCCCCTGTAGGGATAAGGAATGTTCCTTCCCTCTTTTCTCTGAGTTTACCCATTGGGACTACCTAACTGTGCTCTCTACATGGCTCTCCTGTGAAGATTGACTTGTCTTTAAAGTATGAGTTTTCAATAAAATTAAATGGATCGTTTTCTTCAATATCTTGCAGGTTCCTTGTTGCAGGGAGCAGAGAAATCCATATCCCTGGTCCAGGGTGGGAGGAGTCAGCAAGCAGCAGCCTTGGCCTGGGAGAAGGGGACCTCTGGTCCAGAGGAGAAAGTCTTTTCTGCGTGGTTAGAATCAGTGAAGGAAAACCCTGTTGTGATTGATTTTGAGGTGAGACGGAAGAATGTTAGGGGTAAGAGGGGTGCAGCAGTTTGTCACCAGCCCAGACTGCAAGCCACACAATTCTCTTTCCATTTCCTTTTCAGATGATAAACAAAATGCCTGTTTTTAATATACAGGCATGACGTATCTTTTAAAATATGTTAAATTGCACCTCTATTGCTTTTAAATTTTAAGTGAGCATTCTAGTACCATATTTAGAATTATTGGCATGCATGAAATGCTGAGAAGAGGAATTTAGTGAATAACATTGCTCACACATGCCTGGGAGTAGCACTCGTCATCTCCCTATGGAAGAGTAATATTCATTTTTGTGATTTTCATGGGACTCCACTTTTTGAACACATCAAGATAATTTTAGATCCATTTGAGTTCCAGTTTCCATAGCCATCGATTTGATTTTCCAGCTTTGTATTTGTTGTAGTTAGACAAAAAGGTGAGTTTTGCTGTTCATCGGGTACTTTGTGTAGTATTATGTCATGTAGAGTCAGATTTGCCTATGGCATAAGCACATTTTAAAAGGCTTCCCAAAGCTATTATGCTTATTCATTTAAATAGAGAAAGAACAGTTGAATCGTTACAAACACAGGATCATTTACATGAAGCACAAAAACACGTGAGTTCCACGAATGATGGTAGGAACAAAATCAGCACTACGCTAGATGGTTGCTTCTTTCAGCATAGAGTAAGTAAGCACAGTCCTCCTTTTCCTCCTGTTACCTGTGTTATCTGCTTCTACAATCCTCCCATTCACATGAATGGCAAGTTCACCTCTCCATTTCCTCCCGTGGTGCATTTCCTCAACTGACTCCAATAAAAGCCAACACACATCCATACACAGAAAGCAATGAAACCTCTCCTCATCCTCTCCAGATCTCCCTGCCTGAGTCAAAGTTAATGAGGTAACGACAGAGCACTAATGAGCATTAGTAATTCTTGGTGACCTATCTCAGCACTTTAGCTACTTATGTTTGATGCTTAATAAATAACATGATACAAGCCCAAGTAGGCAACATGTGGCTTCCTCCCCTGTGGACATGCAGCAATGGTTAATTCTACACAGTTTGCACCCGCCCTCAAGCACTGGGCTTTCCTCTTCTGGCTCAATAGCCAGAAATCTATACTAGATTCTCTAAAAATCCCTTGGAAGTGTGAGGTTTTCTGGTAAGCACTGATTTGAGAACTAGATCGCGGTAGTAAAATAATGCCCACGTGGAAGTGACTAGAGCTCTCTGTCACCTGTCCTTAGCTCGCCCCGATCACCGACTTGGTCAGAAACATCCCGTGTGCGGTGACAAAACGGAACAACCTCAGGAAAGCGTTTCAAGAATATGCAGCCAAGTTTGACCCTTGCCAGTGTGCTCCATGTCCTAATAATGGCCGCCCCAGGCTCTCAGGCACGGAGTGTTTGTGTGTGTGCCAGAGTGGCACCTACGGGGAGAACTGTGAGAGGCGGTCTCCAGATTACAAGTCTGGTAAGTGCCAGGGATTGATTGTGAGGTCAGTGCCTTGCCCACTCTGAAATATATTCTAGCTTGACAAATTTAAGCAAAATAAAACTCACTAGCGACCTCCACCTTATAAACAAGCCTCCAAAAATTAGATTCCAAAGGCGAACAATGCCGGGCTCTGCTGTAACCTGTGAGCTGCATGACACTGGAAAATTTATATAACCTATCCAAAGCTACAATATCCTCACCCATAAGATGAGGATAATTCTATTATTACTTGAGGGTTGAAATGTATGTGTGCGTGCATGCACACGCGTGTGTTTAAACATTTTTAAGACATATATAAAGGATTTATAATACACTGCCTATAATACTACATATCATAAAGTTAGTACATGACATTGTGTCTTTGTTTCTCTTTGACTGTTGTGACCAAACACCATGAGCAAGACAACTGATAGAAGAAAGTTTATTTGGGGCTTACAGCTCCGGAGGGTTGGAATGTTATGGGGCAGTGGTAAAATCAGGTGGCCGGTATCTAGAGCAGCAGCTGAGACCTTACATCTAGAACCGCAAACAGGAAGCAGAGAGAGAACACTGGAAACAGCACACAGCTTTTGAAATTTCGAAGTCCAATCCCAGCAACACACTTCCTCCAGCAAGGGCACCCCTCCTAAGCCTCCCCAAAACAGGGATAGCAACTAGGGATCAAATATTCAAATGTCAGAAACTATGGGGCATATTTATTATTCAAACCACCACATACTGTTACTGGAGAATTATATTATTATGTGTGTTATGTATAAACAGGATGTTCATAAAGGGATAAATTATGCCACAGGTAAAGTTTCATACATGGCTAAATATATTAACTCATTTTCTTTAGAGGAGGGGAGAAGTCAAGGAGTGGGAATATGTTCTAATACCTATAAAAGTGTAATTTGATATTTATTTCTGTCTTCCTCAATGTTCTCTTGCTGTGAAGATACATCGTGATACCATTGCAACTCTTAGAAAGGAAGCATGTAATTGGGGCTTGCTTACAGTTTCTGATGTTTAGTCCCTTAACAACATGGCAGGGAGCATGGTGGCATGCCAGCAGACACGTTCGCTGGGAATTCTATACCTGAATCTCAAGGCAGCAGGAAAAAAAATAGTGGGCCTGGCTTGGACTTTTGAAACCTCAAAGCCCATCCCCCAGTGACATACTTCCTTCAAGAAGGCCACACCTACTCCAACAAGGCCACACTCCTAGTCCCTCTCAGGAAGTGCCACTCCCTGATGACCAAGCATTCAAATATATGAGCCTACAGAGGCCATTCTTATTCAAACCACCATAATCTTGTTCAGAAAATTTTAGTATTCATACATATATGTGTATATATGCACATACATGTGTTTTTCATGCATGTATGTATAATATGTTACTGATACGTTTATTGATGATTCAAGTGATTCATAGCTGTTGCTATTTTATTCATGCATTTGAGAACAGGAAAAGTAATCAATGTATCAGACCCCTTCCATAAGTAACTTCATTCAGTCCTCACTGTAAAGTTATAACATCCCACAAAGCATGTTGGAGAAAGCAAATGTGAAGAAACCAGGCTGTCCTAGTTTCAAATCCCAGATTTTTTTGCAGCAGGATGGCAATGGGTCTTCCTCTGTTCCAGACGCAGTTGATGGAAACTGGAGCTGCTGGTCTTCCTGGAGCACATGCAATGCTGCTTATAGGAGATCGAGAACTCGGGAGTGTAATAACCCTGCTCCCCAGCGAGGAGGGCAGCGCTGTGAGGGCGAGCAGCAGCAAGAGGAAGACTGTACATTCTCAATAATGGAAAATGTGTAAGGCTGGGTGCAAGGGAACTAAGGATCGCTGGCTAGCATTGGCTACTGTTAATAATAATAATAATAATAATAACACTTGGAATTTTAGATGTACCTACACAATGTACTATTAAAGCAACAAATCTGCCCCTATGTTTAGTTCACTAAGCAGTTGGTTCTCTCTATTTAATCAGCATCTGTATATTATAAATAGGCAGACAGAGTGGGCATATTGCTTTAATATATGCACGTATATATGTGTGCACACACACTTATCTATTTTTCCCTTTAGTGGACAACCATGTATCAGTGACAATGAAGAAATGAAAGAGGTAGACCTTGCTGAGAGTGAAACAGATTCAGGGTGTCCTCAGCCAGCTCTACCAGAAAATGGATTTATCTGGGTAAGTATCCTAACCGTAACTTTGGACTTAAAGTTCAAAAACAAAACTTGAAAAGTATGGGTTTTCTCTTCATTGGAATTATTATTTTCCTACTTTAAGCATATGTTGTCTCAAACGTACAAAGGAATATCCGGAAATTCTGGGACACACTTTTATCGTGAATTTCCAAGGGTATCTTCATGCCTGCTTGTTAGTCAAGGAAGAGCCAGGTGATATTTTCCTTTGTACCACTCCGGTCACAAGGAGGCAGTAGACTGTGTTAGTAGAGAATGGAGCTTCAGCACAGGGTAGGTTTGGATGGCTGTAACAGTCTGCAACTGAGACCTGGCTGTTTATTTCTGAGTCTGAGTGAACTAACACCCATCACCTAAGGCAGATTCTCCGAGATATAAATGAGACTTGGATATAACCATTTGAGGTGTTAAGCCTGTATTGTCTTTTTAGGTTAGAAATCTGTAGAAGCCTTGAGCAATCAATACAAATCTGATATATATATATATATATATATATATATATATATATATATATATATATATGGGGTATCTATATGGGGGGGATAGAGTTCCAAGTCAGGGTTTCTCTGTGTTGGCCTAGCTGTCCTCGAACTCACTCTGTAGAACAGGTTGGCCTCGAACTCATGTAGATCCACCTGCCTGTGCCTCCCAAGTTCTGGTACTAAAGGTATGTGCCACCACTGCCTGGCCTAATTTTTTTTAATTTCATGTTTTTCATCAAACCACAATATGTTCCTATGCTTTTTATAAGAATTGAGCACTCGGGGCTGGAGAGATGGCTCAGAGGTTAAGAGCACTGACTGCTCTTCCAGAGGTCCTGAGTTCAATTCCCAGCAACCACATGGTGGCTCACAACCATCTGTAATGAGATCTGGTGCCCTCTTCTGGCCTGCAGTCATACATGCTGTATATGTAATAAATAAATAAATAAATAAAAAAAAAAAAAAGAATTGAGCACTCACTGTCACAAACGTCTGTGGCTTTAGATATAAATCTTTATTTATATATATATAAATATATATTATATATTTATATATATTATATATAATGTGTGTGCATATGTGTGTATATATATATATAAAATGTTAAAATTGATCACAAAAGGCATGCTCTCTATCCATTTTACATTTTTAAACTGAATAAAACTTTTAAATTAATCCTTTTCCAATAGTATATTTATTATGAAAACTCAGTAACACAAATCTCTAAACCCACTCACAGATATCCATGGCCAATAGCCCACATTGTATGTTCTAATATACTGTGCCTAAAGGTCTTAAGAGGAGGCATTTTGGAAGGAGGTAATTTAAATCAGTCTTTATTCCAGAGTGGAGACCTCAGTCTCACCAATGCAATGGAGGGCATATTAAAACACAGATCAGTCATTTCCATTCCCACAGTTTCTGGTTCACTAGCTCTCAGGTGAGGCCCTATCTTAGTTAGGGTTTCTATTGCTGTGAAGAGACACCATGACCATGGCAACTCTTATAAAGGAAAAACATTTAATATTGGTCTAGCTTACAGTTCAGAGGTTTAGTCCATTATTTTTATGGCTGGAAACATGACAGCATATAGGAAGACATGGTACTGGAGAAGGAGCTGAGAGTTCTACATCCTGATTAGTAGGCAGCAGGAAGTGAGATGTGAGCCACTAGGCCTAGCTTGAGCTTCTAAGACCTCAGAGTCCACTGCCCTAGTGACACACTTCCTCCAACAAAGCCACAACTATTCCAACAAGGCCACACCTCCTAATAGTGCCACTCCCTGTGAGCCTATGGGGCCATTTTCTTTCAAACCACCACAGGCCCCCAAAAAGCCAATATCCACAAGCTCCCATCCAGTACTAATGCTTCTAGGTTGGGAGTCACAGAGTGGAGACCAATTCTTTAGAACAGGTGTCAGCAAACTACAGCCCAGAGGCTCAATCTAGTTTGTTACTTTAAAAATCTAAATTTTTATAACACAGCCATATTCATTTATTTACATAATACCTTTGACTGCTTCCAGGCAGTACTAGAAAACATGAATAACTATGACAGATGCTCTATGACCAACAACTGACTGATACAGGTCCTTTATAGAAAAACATTTTCTGGTGCCTGCTTTAGAACAAAGATGTCAAAATTATATATTGTCAGATCTAGCTGCCTAAATAATGTTTAACATATTTGTACCAGCTGCATGCAAGAACTATTAAAAATTTCTCTTTATTTAATTTTAAAAACCCACTGAGGCTCTAAAGAGGAATTCATTATATATAAAGAGGATCCTCTTATAAAAATGAGATTATGTCTCTTACTCTATTCCCTGATGCTGTAACCAAGTCCCACAGACCTGAACAATATATGTATTAGAAAAAGAGTTATTTAAACCTGGTGTGGTGCAAGACTTCTTTAATCCCACCACTCAGGAGGCAGAGGCAAGTGGATCTATGTAAGTTCAAGGCCAGCTTGCTGTACATAGTGAGTTACAGGCCAGCCAAGGCTATCTAATGCAATATTGTCTCAAAAACAAACAAACAAAACCATGCAAACAACCCGAACAGTTATTTAGCAGACAGTTGTGGAGTTTGGAGAGTAAGCTCAATGATGACAATATATTTTTATGTTATTGCTTCATTAGAGAAATGGAGACAGAAGTTCAAAGCAATAACTTGTTTCAGGAGAAATGCATGAATGAAAAGTATGCAGCGGTTAGCTAGTGAGAGGGCTCAGTGGGTAGTAGTGCTCACTCTACAAGCCCTGGCCAAGTGCAATCCGTGAAGCCCAAGGTAGAATTAGAGAACCAACTCCCAAGTGGTTCTTTGACTTCTACACAGGAACTATGGCATACTTACACATGCACACATATCACACACACACACACACACACACACACACACACACACACACCAGTAATAAGTAAAATAATTTTTAAAGTGTTCAGTCAATAACAAAAGATCCAAGTCATCAATATTTCTTAACAGTTCACTTCCCTTGCAAACAAAGACACATCAATAATAACCAACAGGATAGTCTTTTTGTATCCAAGACATTAAGACTCTTCTAGGATGTATTATGGACAAGTCATTGCAAAGGCCGATTGTTCAGTTTTCACCTCCTAGCAGATTCTCAAGTTTGGTTCTGAGAAGAACTTTCTAATAAAAACTTAGTATTATTCTCCCTCCTGGTAAAGGAATAGGGGACTCTTTACCAGCTCTCCTAGGAAGGATGATGCTTTTCACAATTTCAAAGAACTACTAAGGCTTCTGTAAGTGTGTGTGTGTGTGTGTGTGTGTGTGTGTGAGTGAGTGAGAGAGAGAGAGAGAGAGACAGAGAGAGAGAGAGAGAGAGAGAGAGACAGAGAGAGAGAGACAGAGACAGAGACAGACAGAGAGAGAGTTGTGAAGTTGCCACTTGTTTCAGCATCAAAGCAGCTAAATGTGATAAAAGCTAGATAAAGCATTGTTCAAGATGCTTCAGAGCGGAAAGTTCAGTGCACCTTATGAAGCTGGAGTCTGCAAAAAAGGGTGTTCTGTGTGAGCTGGGTCTTGAGAGAAAGGCAGAAAGAAGGTGGGCAGGACAGATGGACTAGCCAGTGGAAGATGGCATGAGAGCATGAACAACAAAAGAGACTACTAGGATCAAGGAAGGGAAGGTGGCTTTGTTTCTTTAGAATACAGAGTCTGCAGAAGGAAACGGCAGGAGGTGAGGATAGTAGCATGGGTTAGTTTAAACTAATGACCAAGAAGTGCAAGACCTGCTTTATCTTGTAATTTTTAGTGAGCCCGCATAAGGCAATGCTTTATCCATTATCTGGGAAAATATATGATAACTAATCAGTTGCCAGAAAAGGAACAGTTTTTAACTGATTTGCAGCCCATTCATCTCAATAACAATGGCACACGCTTATAATTGTAGGATGATCACACAGTGTATAGCCATAACACAGAGAGCAGAAACCCTCTCTATTCTAGCAACACTCGGTATTTTTGTCACTTTTCTCATTGCTGTGACACGTGTTCAAGAAAAAAAAAATATATATAGGGAGATAAAATTGAAAATGAATACATCTTTGAAAGATTAAGCATCAGAAGTAACTCAGGGGAGGAAGGATGTATTTTTGCTCATGGTTTCAGGTGGGAAAGTTGTGGCTGAACTGACAACAGCAAGGGGAGCTCCCGTCCATGGTGAAAAGAGTGTGAGGAGGCTTGCTCGCATCTCCACAGACTAGGAAGCACACAGAGCTCAGGCAGAATGTGCAGCCGGCTATAGTCTGTAAGGCCTGCACACCAGCCCCATTGTGGAGTCCTGGCTGGACTTAAGCTCATGGAGATCTACTACCTCTGCCTCTCAAGTGCTGGGATTAAAGGCATGTACCATCATGCCCCCAAAGGAGCAGGTTTTTAAGTACAAAAATGGTAATTTGTTTAGAGCAGAAAAATTAACTCAGAGAATGAACAGCTGAAAAGTTATCTGGGAACAAAGATGTTGATGAAAAGGAGGAACAAAAAGAACGATGTTTGGGCTGTGTTGAGGAGTAGACTCTTAAGAAGACTGGGAAGCCGGGCGGTGGTGGCGCACGCCTTTAATCCCAGCACTCGGGAGGCAGAGGCAGGCGGATCTCTATGAGTTCGAGGCCAGCCTGGTCTCCCAAGCGAGTTCCAGGAAAGGCGCAAAGCTACACAGAGAAACCCTGTCTCGAAAAACCAAAAAAAAAAAAAGAAGACAGTGGGAGTGAATATATACCAAGAGTATGCAACGGGCAGAATCCAGGAAGACCCTCCGATATTCAGAGATGACAATCAATCACTCTCATAATTTCTGCTTTCGGTTTTAATTCTAGAATGAGAAGAAACTGTACTCCGTTGGGGAGGAAGTTGAAATTTCCTGTCTTACTGGATTCAAAGCTGTGGGATTCCAGTACTACAGATGTTTGCCAGACAGAACCTGGAGGCAAGGAGATGTCGAATGCCAACGTGAGAGCGGAGCAAGCGTTTGCATGACTCCCCTGCAGAATGACTGCGCCCAATACAAACAGAGCAGAATCAATTCAGTTCATTTTACTATTTTTTTTAGTAACTGTGGTGAAAAGACTTAATGAAGCAGTAAATGGGGTTCATTTGCTAAAGTGATATTTCAAAATACCAGATTTCAGCTCTTCTGCCCTTGCATGTTAGCCTCATGCACATAGCACTATGAAGTATGTCTCTAAACAAGAAATGCATGGAACCAGAAAACTTATCTAACCACAGGAATCTGCCTTGGGTGATGTAAAAAATTGAAACAAATGGATAAATCCCAAAAAAAGGGTAATGCTCAGATTTGGGGTTTTGTATGAGTTGCCATTATCTCCAAACCACTATTCTTGAAGGAGGGGTACAATCACATCCTTTACTGGAAAAGATTAAATAAACACGTTTCCTGTGACTACCCAAGCTGTGGGAAGGTAAAAACCGAGATGCAAACAAGACTCATAAATAGACCTCAAATACCTTATGGGACTATTTACATTTAAAATGTCCTGCACCTGTCACTCAACAGTGTTGTGATTTACCTCAAGAAAAACACAAAAAGGAGATAGAGGGATGGTTTGGAAGGTAAGAACACTTGCTACTCATGCAGAGGATCCAGATTTGATTCCAAGAACCCCATGGCAGCTCTCAACCATCTGTATATACAGTTCCAGGAGATCTAGCGCCCTCTTCTGACTCCTTAGGCATGGGATTAGGCACACATGTGGTTCACACACACACATGCACACAAACACACATCTACATAAAATAAAAATAAATCTTTAAAGAGAAAGAAAAACTCAAGAGGTACAAGGGTAAAATAAATATTTCTTGAAAGAAAAATATTAAAAAGCTGTAACAGAAGTCAGATGTTTCTGGGGCTAATTCCTTGGCAAAGAGAGCTCAGCTGTCAGAACAAAAGGCTTTTTAGTGGTGTTTCTGAGAAGTTGGGGGTCCAATTTCACTGACTAAGAGGAGGTACCATGGCTGAACAAACACAGTAAAGCTCCCTAGCATTACCTCTTTGGTCACATATCATCTGCCTACTCTTGTTAACTATTCTGCTCCACTGAACACATCTGAGGTATTTCTCTCCCTGCAGGGACCGAGTGCCTCAAGCCAGTTGTTCAGGATGTCCTGACAATCTCCCCATTTCAGAGAGTGTATACGGTTGGTGAATCCATTGAGCTGACATGCCCCAAAGGCTTTGTTGTTTCTGGGCCATCAAGATACACATGTGAGGGAGACTCCTGGACACCTCCCATTGCAAATTCGTTGACCTGTGAAAAAGGTGAGCAGTGACTCAGGATTTAGGATTCTCATATGGTTTGGCTCCACAGGATGGGTAATTCAGCATCTGCAACATTGATGCTTCTCAAGTGCATTTTAGATGACAGGGGACCCTGTGTCAATGATGAGATAACACCTCACTAGCCAAGTGAATGTCTTTACATCTTAGAGAGTGAGTTCAATTTCCCATTTCAATAGAAGACTTGGTTATTTACAGACAGTCCAAGGAGTGCAAGATCTCTCATCTAACAAGATCAGAACATAGCCAACTGAAAGTTTTGGTTCAAATAGAGAACAATCAGAAGTGGGAGGCATATAATTAGTCATTATATTAATTACCTATATCTGAAATTTCCTAGTGACTTTTAGTCCATCATCTGATTCTTCCTATATCAGCTTCTCTAAACAATGTCTTTCAGTGCTGGGTGGCATCCTTTTAAAATCTGCCCAAGCCCCATCTTCCTGATATTGATGTTACTGAACTGGAAAGAAATCAGTGTCTGATATTTGTTTAAAATGCTCCCAGCTAGAGAGGATTTTGAGTATTTTTCCCACAAAGAAATAGAAGGAATAGATCTGTTAACCTTGATTATAACACTATTTTGTGCATGTACCAAAATGTTACATGGACCACCAAGAATATAAAAACATTTTATATCTCAATTTTAAAAGTTTTTAGTCAATATAAAATTTTAAGAAGCCTCCCTTGGAAAATCCTGTGTCCCTAGAGATGAGAACAATTGTTTTGAAGAGAAAAAAAATATAGAGAAATATCTTTGAAATAACTGACTAGAGAACACTACTGAATTTTCATATTTCCCTAAATCTTTTTAGTGGTCTCATCCACAACTAATTTAAAAATGGGTTTTGTAAATCACTTTTATTTAACTATTTAAAGCTTTTGTCTTAAAAATAGGTCCATTTTTTCTTTATTTTGACATTTTACATGTTGAATCAATTTATAAAATTGTGGTGATATTGTGTTCCCCAAAATATTGTGCACTCTAGTCAACTTATTTGGGGTCAGAGAACAGAACAGCCACTAGATAGACATAGAGGCCAGAAAATGATGGCACACACACCTTTAATCCTAGCCTTCTGGAGGCAGAGATCCATCTGGATCTCTGCGAGTTTAAAGCCAGACTGGAAACAGCCGGGCATGGTGACTCACGCCTTTAATTCCAAGAAGTGAGCCTTTAATCCCAGGAAGTAATGGCAGGAGGCAAAAAGGTATGTAAGGCATGAAGACCAGGAACCAGAGCCTGGTTAAGCTTTCAGGCTTTTGAGCAGCACAGTTTAGCTGAGGGGCGTCCAGTCTTCCAGCGTTCACCCCAATACCTGGCTCAGGTTTGATTTTATTAATAAGAACTTTTAAGATTCGTGCAACATATAATAACAAGGATAGCTGGCTTTTTCAAATGTCTAATTACTTTTTGGAGTGTGTGTGTGTGTGTGTGTGTGTGTGTGTGTGTGTGTGTGTGTGTTTGTGTGTATATGTGCGTCAGAGTATATTTGTATTACACATGTATGTGAGTGGGTATATATGCACATGTATGCTCACATATCTGGAGGCCAGAAGTTGATATGGATGTTTTCCTTGGTCACTGTCCATCTTATTTTTTTTTTTTTTAGAAAGAGCCTTTCACTAAACCTGTAGCTCATCTATTTGGTTAGGCTCACTGACCAGGGAGCTCCAGGAATCTGCCTGTCTCCGCTTCCCCAGTGAATACAGGAAGACCCTGGCACATTCAACTCTCTCTAGCAATGCTGGGGGTCCAAACTCAGGTCCTCATGTTTGTGTGGTGAGCACTCTACCAACTGAGCATGTCCCCAGCCCTAAGTTTTCAAGCTTTCCTTAAACTGACTTTTCAGTTGGTGTCAGCACGACCTTTTTGCTTATGTACATCGTTGTTTCTGGCTCCTGTTTGTCCCCAATTCTCCACGCCCCCTGCTCTCTCTCCTCTCTACCTCTTGTTGGTCACCTTCCTCCCCCCATGTATTCCTCATTCTGCTTCCCTGCCACATATGGAACATATATTCGTGATGTAGATAAATCTAACCCTTAGAGGAAATACATTATTATTTGTTTTACGTCTGGCCATTCCCCTCTTTTGTACCCACTCCCTGTGAGAGAAAGCATGTGATACTTGTACTTTTGAGTAATGTCCCATTTTTAATCAGAATTCTCGGGGATGCATCTGAGATAAGATATTAAGCTAATTTCGCTTTTGAAAAGAACAGAAACCCACAGAGGGAAAATGAGCCCAAGCTTATGCATCAGCTCTCCTAACTCCCTGTGTGCCTTGCTGCCCTGATCTTTTGTTCTCTTCTGGGCTTTCACAGTATTTGAGGGAAGGGGAGAAAGTTAACCTTTCAACTAACCTTGAGTAGATAGATCCTATGGGAACTGGTGAGAACTTCAGATGAATGTTGTGTCTTGGATCACGGGCTCCTGAGCATAATAATGATAAGTAATATGCACATCAGAAAATGAGGTATGCTTGGACATTTCAGGCTTCCATGGTTAAGATGCTCTGAGTAGTATTTTGTTCATAAGAGCAGGTGTGTATACATACATGCATGCATGCATATACATACATGCACATACATATACATACATACATACATACATACATACGTACACACACAACTCTGTCTTTGGAAATTTAAATTAAACAAAGAGACATAAGATGTCTTACATCTAGATAAAGAAAATAAAATATCTCATATACTATGTCTCCCATGACTGTAATAGAAAGGCCATAGTCAAAGAAAGAAAAAAATTTTTTTAAATAGTGAAGTAAAGACACTTTCAGGCTGTCACTTGGCCAAAGACAGACTCTTGGCCCTTCCCGTGTGGAAAGGTGTTTTCACCATGAAGAAACAAGGTGATCGACACTTTCCTCCGCAGTTCCTTCCTTTTTTCCTTCCTTCCTTCCTTCCTTCCTTCCTTCCTTCCTTCCTTCCTTCCTTCCTTCCTTCCAGGACCAAGCCTTTGCACACTACCTCAGAAAGTCCCCCTGCTCTCAGCCTTTCAAAGATTGGGAAGTGTTCTCCTTCACG
>CABHPP010001372.1:37631-50138 GCA_902168425.1 Peromyscus attwateri
TGTGTAAAAAACAATGGTGCCCTCTCCATGTCAGTGTGCATCTGCACAGCTGCAGCCTACCCCACTCACCTCTTCTGACATGCATGCTACTTACCACATTAGAGCTACAATCCCCCAAGTTCGTCTAGGTTCTTGGCTACTTTTCACCACATGGAATGAAGGTTCCAAAAGAAGATAATGGTAGAAAAATGGAAATAGCGAAAAAGAAAAGCCACCCCATGGTTATTTTCAGTACTCAGTTGGGTCTCTAACAAAAAATCTCATTTCGTCAAATCTTGTGCACAATAGGCTAAGCGGGAAACTGGGAGCCAGATCCCCTGTTCTGCTATGTAATTTAATGAATATCTGCATGTGGCTGTTTACTTACTATCGTAACAATTAACTTGTTCACAAAGGCATTCTGATCCTGTGGATGCTGATGAATCAGCTCCAGCTCAGGGAAGTTTGGCTCATCCAACACGCTTGGGATGTCAGCTTTACATCTAAGGCAGCTATTCTAAACATCCCTCTGGGTAGCCTTCCCTGGAAACAAAGACAACCAAGGTTTTTCCTTACAGAGAATATACTGCAAGTGTCAACTGCCCACTGAAGTCCCCTTCCTTCATGTGGACTCTGTTCAATTCTTCATCCTAGTTCAAGCATATTTCTTCTGGATCCTTTCCTACTTTTCTCAGTTGAGAGCAGTATGGTATACAGTCTCCTGAATCCATGTTGCCTGTTTAAAATATTGCCCCTACTTTCATTTACAAACCCATGGTTATACTATTTTATGCACATGAGATTAAAAAGTCTTGAATGTGTCTACTTCTCTCCAGTTCTGTGTCTGGTACCTTGGTCCAAATTGCTGCTTCCTTTCTCCTGAATTGCTAACAAACCCCCCTTTAAATTCATCAAAGAACCACTGTGGTTTCCTTCTTGTCTTCATTGAAATCTGTCCTTCCCCCACCTCCCCTCATTCTTTTCCTCCTTCTCTTCTTTCTTTCCTTTTTAGTTAACCATAGAATCCTAGTACACAGACTATATAAATGGATCAACTGCTACATTCATCCTGTATGAAAATTGGACTTTCAAGACATTAACACCCCCCCAGTCACACACACACACACACACACACACACACACACACACACACCAAATTGCAAGATTCTCACAGTTAACACCCATAATGCTAGATCTCCCGGATGTTATATTTGTTCTTGTCTTTGGCCTCCCAGCAGGTTTCAACCGTGTTGACTTTCTCACCTTAGTTCCTCCCTCCCTAGCTTCTTTTTCACAGGTTCCTGCCTATGCAAGAATACTCAATGCTGGAGTCTCCTTAGACTAACATTTGCCCCACCACCTCGTGCTGCACTCCCATGCAGGGTATCCTACTCATATCTGCAGCCTTAACGATTCCCTTGATGAGTTTAATCCTTAACACAGATTTCTCTGCTGAGCTCTAAACAGGGATACCCAAATCCCTCTAAGTCTATTTGTCTGGATAGGCGAAGGGTACCACAAACCCAGCATGGGCAGAAAGAGGTCTGATTTGTCATCTTTCCCTGCCTGAAATCAACCATCCTCTGATACTTTCCCTTGCAGAAAAGGCCCCAGTGCCCCTTGTCTTATGTAAACTAGACACTAAGAATTAAGCTTGACTGCTGTCATAACTTACTACAATATTGACAGAATTTATTCTAACATACACACACACACACACACACACACACACACACACACACACACTTACCTACTTCATTCTAGTTTGCCACATACACACACATAACTTACCTACTTCTCTCTTCTGTCACATCTGAACCCTTGTTCTAAATTACCATCCCTTTTGTACCCGAATCACTATAATAACACCATAGATTATATACCATAGCTGTCTTCTCTATACCTCTCCAAAACTGTTTTTCCACTAAAGTCAGAGCTTATCTCTTTTTTCAAAATCCAAACCTGCTCTTGTTACATGCTTCCTTGCCTAAAAACCATCAAAGTTGTACTGCTTAGAAAATAAAGGGGGAATGGCCTTATTAGACACCTTAATTCCCATCGTGTACCACTTCTGGGGCTACATCGTGTTGCATGCTATTGTTGTTCGGCACTCAGCCACACTGGCCTTCTCTCAGTTTCAGGAAAGTCACATGCTGTCTCATTTTGAACATTTTCAAGCATGATGTTCCCTCTGCTTCTAACAGTCCCCATGTCCTCTTCCTGACACACATACCTCCCTGTTCCTAACCTTCCTAGTAACATCGATTTTTCTGATTGCATGCTTTCTCTTTAATAACACCAATATTGTTAGCAATTTTCTATGTATCCCTGTGCTTGTTTGATCAACATCTGTCTGCCCCCACAAGGTGCCGAATGTGAGACACAATTTGCTCAGTCCAGTCTCGGAACCTAGCAGAGTGCTCAGAGCATCAGAAATGATCCATAAATATCTGAAAGACAAAGGAACAAAACTCTCACCATTCCCATTTTTTGTTTGTTTGTTTGTTTTCGTTTTCTGAGCTCAACAGCAATTTTAGGTTGGAAAATAGCCAAGGAAGTGAGCTGGAGAGGACATTTCAGATGGACTGTTTCCTGACACCTTATTTAGAGAAGCCCCGATGAAAGATCTGATGCAGGAGACAAATGAGAAGCCTTCCCCACCGCCCGCTCTCCTGAACTCAAGCTTAGCACTTGAAACCCACGAGGACACTGTTCTCCTCTCTCTCTTGTCTTTTGTTTCAGATGTTCTGACAAAACCAAAGGGCCTTTGTCAACCAGGACAAAAGCAGTCAGGATCCGAGTGTGTCTGTATGTCTCCAGAAGAAGACTGCGGGTATGAAGCACTCTGAAGTGTGCGTGCAAATTGAGAAAACCAATCTAGTCCAGCCAGTTTGATGGAGAGGGCTGACCTTGACACACAAACACAGAACATTAATTTTCACATAACTGAAACTCCTGTGTTCAGTTGAATTCATCTTTTCCTATTGAGGAGCAAGCTCTTTTTAATTATTTCTTTTATTTTCGAGATTAGAATATAATTGTCATTTCCCCCTTCACTTTCCTAACCTCCAAGGCAGCGAGTTTTTTAAATAATGTCTCAGCCTGGCTCCCTAAGTTCCTGTTGCTTTTGTATATGTAAGCAGTCTAATTTTTGTGTGTTAAAAAATTACCCTTGCCCATTTAAAACTTTCAGACTCGATTATGTCATAGTCTTCCCTTCCTTACTGAATATGATTTAAGGTAGTAACTCCAGTAAGTTGAAGTAAAGAAAGTGTTATGAGTATGGACTGCAGACACACACACACACACACACACACACACACACACACACACACACTTGCTGGTTATTTCTTTCATGCTGGCAGAAAGCAGAAAAACTAGAAGTTCTCAGGTGATTATTGTCGGCTCCCTGTTGCTATAACTCCCTTCTCTTTATTGAATAGATCCAGAGGTATCAATATTGCTTTTTACTTTTAAGGACTCATCTCAGCTGAATGTAAAAGAAATCCCAAGTATCGTTTGCTTGATAAAACTTTATTTCTCTATCTCACAAAAAAAGTGAAAACGCATGGTGGGTTGTGGTGGTTTGAAAGGGAATGGCCCTCACAGGCTCATATAGTTGAATATTTGGTCCGGGTTTGCAGAACTGTTTGGGAAAGGTTGGGAGGTGTGGTATTGCAACTTCTTTTATTGTTTTATTAAAAATAAAACTCAGGAGTTAAATATTAGAGAGTAAACCTGAGAGATGTACCGAGTGACAGAGACTGACCCTCCTCTCCCACTTCCCAGATAGAACTAGCCACGCGTCTCTTTGGTCCCCTCCTTATTCCTCCTGTGTGTCCCTCTATCTTCCTCTGAGTCCGCCAGAAAACTCTATGGTCAACTCCAGCCGGCTGAATGTGGACTCCGCCCTCCGAACTAGGGGTCCAAATCTATTGGTGGTCTCAGAGCAACAACACAAACAAATCTTCTGCAACAGTTTGCTCTTATTGAGGGAGGTTTGTCACGGGTTGGGGGGTGTTTTTGTGAGGCTTGAAAAGCCCACTCCATTCCCAGTTAGCTGTTTCTAAGCTTCATGCTTGTGAATCAAGATGTGAGCTCTCTGGTATTGTTCCCAGAACCACACCTACCTGCCTGATGCCATGCTCCGCCACCATGGTGGTCATGGACTCCAACCTTCTGGAAGAGTTAGTCCCAAATTAAGCACTTCATTTATAAGTTGTTATTCACGGTGTTTTATCACAGCAATAAAAAAGTAATTAAGGCATGGGTCTCTCATTTCAGGTAAGACAGGGACTCCTCCTTTTTGTATGGTTTTCCACCTTTAAGATTATTTCATGGTCGGAGATAACTCTGCTAGAGCAGGAAGGAAGACAAGTGGAAACATTCTTCTTTTGTTTAGTTCACTTTTCCTGGAAGACCCACCATCTCTTGCTTCATCTTGCTATCTTTCTCTGAGTCAAATTAGATTCATTTCCTGAGAGAGTAACGGAACGTATATATGTTGCCGAGGTCACTTTTAACACTCATTAGCTCCCAGATTCCTCTGTACAAATGTGGACAAACATTTGTAAATGCTCAGTCCCCATTATTTGGGAGAGCACAGTGGGCCTTTTTCTCTACAGTCCCTCCAATATACATGAGCCCAAAGGTGGCTCAATTTGTGCTCCTCAGTTTTTTTCCACAAACGGCTTCTTCCTTTTGGAGTCTTGTCACCAGAAGAAGCTTTCTGGAAACTACTCAAAGTATCCACATTGTCCTGATAACACAGGAAATTTCTTTCTGTGTCTGTGCAACACCAAATCTTAAACATATACGTTACCCCTGGAGAGCCCATCACATCTGTGCTACACCTTCCCATCCTTCCTCTGCCCATCTTTTCTCCTCATAAGCAGTGCAGGTGTCGAGAGTGGCTAGCACATGGCTTATTTGTTCTGAACAGAGAAAGCTCTACTTTCTGGAAATAACTTTACATACTGGTGCGCTGACTGTTAACTCTGAAGCAGACACCACAAAAAGAACTTAGATTTGAAGTCATCTCAGAGATCTGTGCTCTCAGCCAAGAGAAAAACTGATTTCATATTACATTCATAGTAGAGGGATGTATCCTCTTATCTGTGGAGATGAATCGAGTCAGTCAAGGAATGACTTAAAGCCTCGTGCTCTAAAGCACAGCACAAACGCATTTGAAATGTTATATAGTGATATCGATACAGTACGGCAACAATTGAGTAGTTATTTAGAGTTCCCAGGAGATACAGACTCTGGGCTACGTAGATCAGCAAAGAGAAAGAATGCAATGCCAATGGGTGCTAGCAAGAAAACAATCTTAAGAGTTTAGAGATGTGATTGATATAATTGCCAGACACTAAAAAGGGACTTGCGGGAGGGGAAAAATAAAACAGGGCAGCTGATTGGAGCTAATCATAGAAAATCTTGGTTGTTCAATTGTTCGGACTTAAACTTGAATTCAGTTGTAAGCCATGCCAAGGTTAAGATGGACGTTCAAAAAGATGAGTCTCAGCAACAATACAAGATGAAATGGGGAGGAGAAGACAGCTTGAGTGACGAGTCATTAAATTGGCGACATGTCATATGTGTTTTCCTGCCCTCACATATAACGCTTGCTTTCCTTCCTTGCACAGAAATTATTCAGAAGATCTCTGCATATTTGATGTGGGATCCAGCCAATACTCCACTTCATCTGCTTGCAAATTTTTGGCCGAAAAATGTTTAAACAACAACCAGTTCCATTTTGTGCATACTGGTTCTTGCCAAGAAGGCCCACAGTTAGAATGGGGGCTCGAGAGGCTGCGACTCGCATTGAATAGCACAAAGAGAGTGACCTGTGGATATGACACCTGCTATGACTGGGAAAAATGCTCAGGTGAGCTACTGCGGGAAACATATACTAGAAATGCTCTTACTCGAGTTCTACTCAGATGGTGTGGTCTATTTCCTCCACATTTATACATCATATTTCTAGAAAAGCCTGACTTTAATCAAATATTATTTATTCTTATTAAAGTTTTAATGATCTAAATAGAAAAGACAAAAGATGACCAACCAGAAATTAAAAGTAACTACCTTATTATTCAGTTGTGTATCTTTCCAGTCTTTTCCTGTGCACCTGTAGACAGTGTTATCCTTAGATTCCAAAAAGAGGAATACTTTTCTGCTCCCTAGCTTCAGGCAGGCCCTGCCATACCCCAGTTGAAGAGTCTTCATGAGAATTATCTAATTTTTTCCTGTTGGTTCAGACTCAGTAGAGCCAACTGTGCTATCTACATAAGAGTAGGTTTCAATGTGGATACCAGTTGCTGCAACTTTTTCCTTAAATTTCTTTAATTCCTCTGCTAGTGACTGGGAGTATGCAGGACAGGCAGTATTATTTAATCAGACATTCTGAGCCCACGTTCAGGGTCCCACGGACTCAAGCACTGTTTTTCCCCTATGGAACAATCTTTGATCTTCTACTGCTTCCCTTCCTCACCTGACCTGTAAGGTCAACCAGATCTCCACAAAAAGCTCCATGACCCATGGGTACAGTGTCATTTCTGTTCCAGAGGTAGATTCTAACTCTCAGAGCACAAGCTAGCAAGTAAATAATTCAGAAAGGACGATTTGCTCAAAATTGTTTGAAATTGGACTACCAATATTGTACTGACATTCTCATTTGGATCACTACTTATAGAGACAGCCAAATCCATTAAAAAAATTGACCCTGGTGCCTCACATATCTCAGGTGTTGCCCTGCATACAATATACATACATAAAAGATAAAATGGAAACATACTATAGAGGATATTTTATAAATTGATGTGTTCATTTAATATAACATGATTTAAATAGAACTTTTTCCGTGCTTTGATATTATTGTCACATAATTTTAATGTCTACAAAAGTCTGTGCAAATATTAACTATGATTTATTTATCCAATGTTGAATTAGTTTAAATTTTCCCTGATATGTTGGTGTTATAAACAGTGCTATGACAGAAAAATTTATCACAGATGGTTCTGCTAATCCAAAATTATTTCTTTAACATATGCCTTGGAAAATGAAACTTATGAATAAATAATATTTAATGATGTTTTTAATCTATATCTTCACAATTCCTTACAATATACTTTTATCATATTCTTTCCCTTCCCCAAACTCCTCCCAGATTCTCTCCCTAAATATTAACTTTAAAGTATAAAATGTTAACTGGTACAACACATTAACCTACTTTCTAGAAATATTTTTATGATACTAAGTTCCACCTTATCGCATTTACTACTTACCGGCTGACACCCTCACCAAGCCTTGAGGTTGTTACTCCTTTATGGCCTGACAATTTATTCTTGAGATATGGCACTCCATTCCCATTCTCCTTAAGTGTGTTGCTGTCGGCATCATTTGTGAGAACTGAAAGGAAGCAGAGACCTCATGGTGGTGCATTTGCTCCAAGATAACATCTGCCCCTGAAATGGGCAGTTTCATATAATTTACAAAATGGTTAGAGATTAGGAGTTAACAAAACTCAGATGGGCATCTAGATTCCCCTTATGACACATTTTCAAGGAATGTATCTGAAACTTGGAAGTGAAGCCCACAGTAGAAACCTGTGGGGTTGTTTCATCTAAAGCCACCTGATGTTCATAAGTATGCCCTTTCAGTTCCCAGACCAAGGTTCTTCATCTGAGAGAAGAAGAAAACGTCTTACTCAAGTCTGCACTCCTTCTTATCAGTTTGAAACTGATAACCAAAATCATCTTCTTCATGGCTTTACAGAGCACAGGCCATCTGATTTAGCCCTCATTCAGGAGAAAAAAATATCCAAGTCTTTAACCTCCATGCCACATCTGAACAGGGCAATTCCACACAAGAGACAGAAAACAGGGGTCTGCTTCAGAAACCACCCAGTGCTGGTCACTATAAAGTCTCTTATAGATAAAGCCTCTAGAATCCGTATTTTAGTAGTTTGGCCAACAACGTTAACCATTTGACATCTCCCTCAGAAACAGTATTTTGTGTTAGAAAAGAGCTGCGCGTATTATGCAGAATCCTTTCTATGTTTAAATATAAACATTTTCACTGAGAATTGTAGTACATGGGTATTATTGCCAGAAACAGATAGAGAGCCAGGCATGGGAGCTCAAACCTGCAGTCCTAGGACTTGAAAAGCTGGTGCAGGAGGAGTTAATGAGTTCAAGACCAACCAGGGCTGCAAGGTGATTTCCAGGCCAGACTGGGTTACAGCGTGAGATTCTGTCTCAAAATCCCTTCTATAAACAACAAAAAAAAATTGAAGGGATTTGGATAGCTGGGTGATTTTTTTTTAAATGGTCTCTGACTTTATTGGGTAAGTTGGGATTTAGGGAGAGATTTACGATTATTTTGCTTTCTTCCTCCCAATAACTAAGGTCTTTGTGGAATTCCTCCTTTAAAAAGATTTTGTTTTACTATTTTTCCATAAACCATTCTTTTCAAATCTGGGTGACTTGAAAATAATTGCTGCACTGCAACTTCATCGAAACGTCTGCTTTACTAGTGTCCCTTTATGAAATATCTGCTTACTAAGTGCCCACGGACTCTACTAACACAAGTTCATTTTCAAAAGAAATACTAAAATGTTGCAATACTTAATCAGTATTGCTCAAATTAATAGAATGTTTGGGGGCAACAAAGCTAATATGTAAGCATTTCTTAATGAAAAGATTTGCTTATATAATTAAAAGTCAGTTTGGGTTCTTTACATAGTCAAGCAACTAAAAGCACCTTTTTTCTAAAGAAATGATCAGTATAAATACTTAGACAGTATTATTTTATACTTTTATTTATTCCTTGACAACTTTGTACACATATAGAGTGTCTCTTCATCATATCCAAGTCCCTCTCTCACTCCCCCTAGCCATCCTCCAAGTGTTTCCCCCTCCAGCCTCCATGTCTCCTTCTCCTCCTCCTCATCATCACCCTCCATAACCCACTAAGTACAGTACTGCAAGGTTGTGGGGCCATCCACCTGAGCATGGACAGCCCACCAACAGCCACACCCAAGAAGAAAAATAATTCCCTCTCTCCCATCAAGCATCAATTGCCAATAGCTCCTTATCTCATGAGCCTTTCTCCCTTTGGACTGGCTTGTCCATGCAGGCCTTACGCGGTTCCCTACGGCTGCCCTGGGTGCACGAGTGCAATGGCCACACTGTTTTCAGAAGGCAGCATTTCACAGTAGTCCTTCCATCCTCCAGCTCTTACACTCCTTCCACCCTCTCTTCTCAGATGACCCCTGAGCCTTCCAGGTGGGGTGGGGTAATAGAAATGTCCTATTCAGGGCGGAGGATATACCAGTGTCTTATTCTCAGCACTTTAACCAGCTCTGAGTTTCCGCATTGACTGACTGCCCATGGCAAAAAGAGGCTTCTTGGATCACGGTTGAGAGCAGCACTAATCTACAGGTATAAACATAAATATTTAGAAGGCAGTTTGACAATACATCCACTTAATAAAACAACAGCAGGAACCTCTCTCTCTCTCTCTCTCTCTCTCTCTCTCTCTCTCTCTCTCTCTCACACACACACACACACACACACACACACACACACACACACACACACACACAAACACTGCTCCTAGAGCCTAGGACCTTCCCAGCTATATGCTTTTAACCAGTTTTAGTATACCAGGCATGAAATGCCTCCTGTGGATTAGACCTCAAATCCAATCAGAAAGTAGCCGATTATGCTTCTGTCAGTCTTTAACTGATGACCAAATGTCAGCATCACAGTGAATAACATTGGGAGTAGCACCACCAAATAGTACAAGCTAATGCATTTACAAAGAAAGAGGATTTAGAAACGTATTTTATACCCAACCCACTCGCCGCAAGCTGGGGTCCTCGTAATGTTAAGTTGAATTGAATTCCATCTTCCTTAAACTATGTTCATGATTACACTGGACTCTGCTACTCCTCTCCTTCCCTATCTAAAATGAAATTATAAAAGAGTCTAAAGTGGAATATCAAAGTAACAAGATGTTCTCTTTTCAAAACTTAGAAAAGAAATGACTCCCTTAGGGGATCTATTTTTATGGATATTAAATGTTCTGTCTGAATTACAAAAATATCCACTACCAACAAACCAGCCAACAGAAAGGGGAAATTCATTCACCAAAACCCCATTTAGCATCCCACCTATGGATGCTCCTGTACAGTCTGGTGAGGGGGCTGAGCATAAAGGACTCTTTGTTCCCCCCAGACTATTCACAGTCCTTGGAGAACTTGCATTAACAATTCTTGCATAACTCACTTTAACGCAAAGCAGTGTGATAAGAACTGTAAGAGAGAGAAGAGTCTTCCGACCTGGATTTTATGAGCGTGGAAGTGTGAGGACTGATTGTTGAAGGATTCCTGGCTAGACGTGGTGGGAATGGCCCTTAGGTGCTGAAAATAAACAGACAGTGTAAGTCACAATGACATAAAAAAAAGAGTGAAGATGTCACCTTTCCAAAACTTGAAAGTTTTCTTATGCAAGGTGAAACAATCCCTTGGCCTTCTCTAACTCCATCCCTCTGACAATGAATGAGATTTTCCCACTACCCTTACCTTCTCCAGCTGGCTACAGATTAGTTAAAAATAGGTAAATTCCAAGTTCAACAAGACACTCTCTCTCTGTAAGATAAGGTAAAGAGCAATCCAGGACGATACCTGATAGCAACCTCTGCCCTCTGCGCGCGCACACACACACAAACACAAATACATGTGGAGACTCACAATAGGCTTTCTAGTGAGACCTTACTCAAGGTCAGAGAATCTGAGCTTGCTTTACCCAACAGGGCTGCGTAATGGGATGATTTGGCCATGGGTGTGGTTACCAGGTGTTTTGAAGGGTCTACACTTGGCTGTACTTTGTGCTTTGATCTTGAAAGGGGGAGGTCTTTTGCCTCGCCCCTTGACATTGCACAAAAAGCCCTTTGAAATAAACCTCAAGGCAACTGGGTATTGACCCAGGGCCCTCCCAAAGCTATCGTGTGTCTCTATCTTTTTTTTTTTTTTTTTTTGGTTTTTCAAGACAGGGTTTGTCTGTGTAGCTTTAGAGCCTGTTCTGGAACTCATTTTGTAGACCAGGCTGGCCTGGAACTCACAGAGATCTGCCTGGCTCTGCCTCCCAAGTGCTGGGATTAGAGGTGTGCGCCTCTGTCTTTCTTATCATCTCTTTCTATCTTTCTATCATGTCTTCATTCCTCTCTGCTTCCCCCAAGAACCCTTTGACAGGTCGGAGCTGGACTCCAGCAGACATACACACACACACACACACACACACACACACACACACACACACACACAAAATGAAAAGGAAGATGATTTCATGAATGCAGTATTTGTTTGAATTATGCAGTAATTAGGTGTCTCCAAAACTGGCTCTTTTAGGAGAATCACCCAAAGTGCTTATTAAAAATACAGACCACAGGTACAACCAAGTAGTATTCTAGTATTAAATGAGTAAATATGACATAGCATATGAGGCTTGTGGGTCATTTATTAAAATATCTTCCCCTACTGTTTACTAACTGTTTGATCCCAGGTAAACTCTTGAGTTCAGTTTGTTCATCTGTAGAACTGGTACAGGATAGATCATAGACTTGTAAGGATTCAATAAAGTATGTAAAATGCTTGGCACAATGTATTGTTTCAGAGTTCATGTCCAATAAATAATAACAATAATGTTAATAAGAAGTGCCCATAGAAAAAATACATCACAGACCTTGTGTAAATGGTTTAATAGAGTGAGTGAGAGAAACAGCTCAAATCCTGATTGGATGTAGGCGGCGAGTCCCAGAAGGTGTCAGCAATGGCCCAGGTCTGGAATCTTGCTAGCTTAGGAGGGCACTCTGCTGTCTCAAAGTCTCATCTCGCCATCCAGCAACTGTTAGGTCCTTCAGAATGTCACCCTAGCTCCGGCTTTCTCTTGATCGCCATCAAGGAACTCAGTACTATGGGAAAGGCTTAGGTAAAACCAAGCCACGAAGGACTGTCTGCGATGACTCACCCAGTCTCTTTCATTGCAGCCCACACTTCCAGCTGTGTCTGCCTGTTGCCCCCACAGTGCTCCAAGGATGGAAACCAACTCTACTGTGTCAAAATGGGATCATCACCACATGGGAAAACAGTAAACATCTGTACCGTGGGAGCGGTGAGGTGTGCAAACAGGAAGGTGGAAATACTGAACCCCGGGAGGTGTTTGGATTAGCATAGTTACCGATAAATGAATTTCCTATTCATTGTTTTTGAAACCCCAAAAGCAGGGGTGGGCATAAAGATAGGAAGTGGGGAAAGCAAATGGATGGGAACAAAGTATAATGGCACATATGTCCAAGGATGCCATGACAAAACCCATTACTTTGTATGATAACCTTAAAAAATAATTTTCAAAAGCATTATATGAAGAGAAAACTGGCATGGCCATAAATTACTGGAAAACATTCTTTTGTGTGGTTCATATATCATTACCCTCCCACGAACTCACCATTTGATCACTCCCCCCC
>CABHPP010001373.1:0-38366 GCA_902168425.1 Peromyscus attwateri
TTATATTGTAAAATAAAATAAAATAAATTCAAAAAAAAAAAACACAAAACAATGTGTAGAATCCCTCTGCATTTGATCCAACCCATTCACATGTCCCAAACTTCTCATATGAAGTGTACTTTTAGCAGACTACTCTTCTTTTCCCTTTCTCTGCTTTCTGGATTCCTAGTATAAATGATCATATCAGCTTTACTATTTTACCATGGCATTACTACCCCCCCCAAGGTTTACATTCACGTTTTTAATTATACTCTTCTTGCTTTTGGACATATCATACCATATAACCAGCACATACAAATGTATATATTTTAAATTTAAAATAATGCTTCTGAATTGTAAAAAAAAAATCAGGAATTTTTGAATAATTATGTTCCTGAAACTTAATTTTTGGTATTATATTCCAGACATTTACCAGGAAGCATAGATCCACTCTATTGTCAAAAATGATATTAAAAAGCACAGTCAACTTGTCATATGCTAAGAGCAACATTTTAAAATATCTATCTATTATTGAGAAATGAAGTATGCACATATTATGTTTTAAATTATCAGAAACTAAAGCCAAAATATATTCCTTACTTCACTTCTCCAATGACAGTTTTCATCTATTATCTACATAATCTCTTTGTCATCTATGTCTTCTGTTAAATAATTCATTTCCTAAATCTGTGAACATCACAGAATGGAAGTCCCCAACAGTCTTACATTTTTATAGGTCTGGAAAATTTTTATAATTGACTTATTGTAATGTTAATGGTGCAAATTAACTTTATGTACTTGCTAAGAGACACTTAGAACATTTTCCAAATCACTTTTTAATTTTTTTTCTTTTAGGCTTGAAGGTTATTCACAAAGGGACAAATTACACTAAATTGACTGAATTTATCTACTGTATGACAGTACTTTACAGAATAATTAAACATGTCTCTGGAAAATCATTGCCACCAATGTTGGTCTCAAGTCAGTACAGTCCATTTAGGGGGCAAAAGAACTTTTCATCTTTATGAGCTTTCATGGGTAAAATGTGCATAATTCAATTTAAACAACCTTCCCATCTTGTGGTGTTTTTCTGACTTTTCTGATTTTAATACTTTAGCTTGCTGTGTTATGCAATGCACATTCCCAGTTGATGTAAATTATCATGTATACATAAAGGTCTTCATAGATTTTAAAATTATTACACTATGAACAAAGAAGTCAGGGAGGTTACCACCACAACTCTCACCTCAGAGGAGATAAGAAAAATTTTTTTTCAGAGTAAAATAAGAGTGATGGTGGCCCATAAACACAGATTTAGGTTACACCAAATTCTATGTTGCAATATGGTAAAAGTTAAAGAAATTATGTCATTATCTAAAACAAGAAGTCACGTCAAGACTCTTTTCAGATACACAGGCTTAAGCATCAAGTAGATGGTTACAGCAAAGGAGGTAACCCTCTGCTGAGGTCTCTTGGGCTGTTTGACGACAGTCTTAGCTTTGGGTTAGTGGAAATCTGGAATCCACTTGTACCCTTCAAAACTACTAATCGTCATAAAGATGCAAGGCCATACACAGAGATGGAAAATAAATGTCAGTTAAGGGACTTAAGAGAACCTGAGATAATTTGTAGATAATTAGATAATAAGCTCCAATCTGCAACATCGCACTATTCTAAAATCTTTGACGTTCAAAATCAGTCAATCATTTCTGTAGGTGCTAATTATGTCTGAGAACTTTGTTTCACAGTTGATGTACCTGTGCAGAAAAATAGTGTGGAGAGTAAATCAATAACTTGTGAAAAACCCTGAAACATACTATAGACAAACTTCACTTGATAATGTAAAGAAACTTAAAAAAATAGTAAAAATTTGGAGCAATACAAACATAAATTGGCAATGCAGATGCTTATTTATTAGCAACACAGATACTTATGTACAGATGCCTGACAAACATTTGTATATGTACAGAATGACAGAAAGTGCAGGACCTGCGAAAATTCTCTCTAAAATTTGTTCTATAAACTAATAAATTTGCAAGAGTTTACACACACACACACACACACACACACACACACACACACACACACGCTCACCATATCTACAAAAACTGTTGTTAATTCTACCTTGCTACCAGGTATAAAAAAAAAATGCTGCCGGGCGGTGGTGACGCACGCCTTTAATCCCAGCACTCGGGAGGCAGAGGCAGGCGGATCTCTGTGAGTTCGAGGCCAGCCTGGTCTCCCAAGCGAGTTCCAGGAAAGGCGCAAAGCTACACAGAGAAACCCTGTCTTGAAAAACCAAAAAAAAAAAAAAAAAAAAAATGCTGGGGTTCTTCTTCTTTTGAAGAGCTTCTTTCTGCTAAAATATATGAGAAACAATAAGGAGCTCTCTCTACAATAAAAAACAAAAGAAATTTCTCTAAAGTCAGTAATTACACCTAAGGAATAAGAGAACAATTTGCTGTATTAGTATATTTGATATATAATGGAAACCCTGACCCCTCCTACATTTGTCTTCAAGATAAAGTTAAGGCCATGGTTATTAAAATATTCTACTTTCAGGCAAGCACATCATTAATTTTGAAAATTACATTTATAGTAATGCTTTGAGAATATGTGAATATCTTCAGTCTTGATGTGGGTGCAGATGTCACTCAGAATATGTGAATATTTGTGTGTATCTGTATAAGTAACATCAATTATTAGAGAATTAATTGAGATCCTTCAGAGAATTAATTTGGATCCTTCCTAAGAGTAGCAGATGTCTCTCTTTTTTCATTTAAGGGGAGAAATTGCCTTCACGTGATACACATGAACAAGTGAGCATTGGAAGAATAAATTGGGATTACTCTCACTTCCCCATTTCATGAAGTCATGGAGATTTACTCAGTCTTTCATATACGAATGTGAGCATAAATACAAGTGTAAATATAGAGTTTTAACTCTGGAAACTGAGGTCATGCTCCCAAAGCTGTATGTATAGTGGTATTTTATTTGTGCTGAAATGTGATTTTATTTGTATGTTAATAAATAAAGTTGCCTAGGGGTCAGAGCTATTAGCAAGCCATAGCGAAATCCAGGGCGGTGGTGGTGCACGCCTTTAATCCCAGCACTTGGTAAGCAGAACTAGGTAGATCTCTGTGTGTTCAAGGATACAGCCAGCATTGGAGACACACGCCCTTAATCTCAATACCAACCATAGAAGACCTGGAGGTCTGTACAGAGAGGCAGTGACAAGGCAGTTACGTAGTTGGGTTTACAAACAATGAGAAGGAAGAACCAGAACTCTTTATAAGTCAAACGCACAGGAAGTAGCTCCCTTTTTCAGAGAGGTCTCTTGGCAGGAGAGTCTAGCTGGCAGAAAGTGGGTAAGGCTCCTAGCTCTGACCTCTTGGGCTTTCACCTTTACATTGGCTCTGTGTTTCTTATTTAATAAGGCAGTTGGTTACATCTACATGTGTGTATATATGTGTATATATGTATGCATATATATGAACTTGTACCTATATAGTATATATTTAGAGAATCAATTTGGATCTTTAATTGCCAATATTTCGCAACTTTAATTAAAATGAATTAAAAAATTTGTATGACTAAATCTTTAATACATGAGAAATTATACTATAACATTTACACAGCAATTTATTTGTCAGTGATTTATTGGATATGACTCCAAAAGACTAGACAACAATCAGATACTTTTTACTTTGTGAAAATTTGCTTATTGAAAGTCAGTGTCTTCAGAGGAGTAAGCAGCACAAAAAAGGACAGAAGTTGAGAGAGCATTCTCTTACAAGAAACTATTAAACAAAACAATGTTCTAAAATTCAGTGACACATCTAATCTAAAAAGAGAAAGAATGGAAGAATCAGTTCTTCAAACATAGTTTTCCAGTAACCATGTTGAATGCTACACTGATTTCATTGATCATTAAGAAAATGAGAATCAAAGCTGTAAAGAAACAAACTCCAAATCCATCAAGATAGAGCCCCCCAAAACAAAAGAACAAGTGTAAGTAAGAAAGCAGAGAAACTTTAATCTTGTACACTCTTGGCAGGAATGACACAAGGATGGTAAGAACGCACATGTAAGGCTCAAAGACTAAAAACAGAATTAAATGACCATATGACGCAAAACACCACTTCTAAAGATTTGTACATTGAATAACTGAAAACAAAATATTGAATAAACATCTTTATAGATGTTAATATTGTTATTCACAGCAGATAATATTTGGAAGCAACAAAGTGTTTACCAATGGATAAATAATCAAATTGTATTACATACAATGGAGTGTTAATCAGCATTAAGAATGAACAAAATATTGACATAAAACATAGATGAACTTTGAAGACCCTGTGTGCAGTCATGAAAGGCAAGTGACAGAACTCTATTTACCTGACATTTTACAGTGATGGTTAATTGTAAGGACAAGAAGACAAATAGCATCCTCTAGGGCTCATGAAGAGGAAAACAGGAGAGTAAGTGTTGTGGAAACCAAGTATAGTGACGTAACTGTTCTATTCTGGAGCCTGAGATGTGTTGTGGGATGTTCTGTATGCTGTGAATATGTGTTGCTCTGATTGGTTGATAAACAAAATGCTGATTGACCAGGAGACAGGCAGGAAGTATAGGCAGGATAAGCAGACAAGGAGAATGCTGGGAAGAGGAAGGCTGAGTCAGGAGAGACACTAGCCCGCTGTCCAGGGAGCAGCATGTAACCGCACACAGGTAATGGGCTGAGTTTCAGTGTAAGAACTAGTCAGTATTTAGCCTGAGCTAATGGCCAAACAGTTTTACTTAATATAAGCCTCTGTGTGCTTACTTGGGTCTGAGAGGCTGCAGGACCAGGTGGGACACAAAAAAACTTCCAACTACAAAGATGCAAAATTTGCTTTAGCCCAGAAAATCAAAGCCATTCTGAGCAATGCTATGAAACCAAGACTTTAGAAGAAATAAGGTGGGTAATGGTGATGACTTGTCAACACTGAATGCTGTGTAATGCTTCTCAAGTATACACTTAAAATGATTAACATGATAAATTTTCTTTATTATGTTCAGGCCCTCACAAATTCTAGTAAGAAAATGTATTTCTGCACAATAGGAAGGGAAAGATTGGCTCAAATATACAATCTAGACATAATAATGAGTTCTAATTTTAATCTTACAAATGTTGAGCTAATCCCACTGTATTCATTGATTGCTATAAAGTAGTTAGATTTGAATTGTAATTTATTGGAATGAATGGTTGTAGGAATGTAAAATGTATTCAATAGACTATCATTGTCTTAGAATTCAGATAATAGGTAAAGATTTGCTTTGGGATATTTTCTTCCTTCCATTTGATTTCTCACTATGAAGAAGGGCACCAAAGGGAGATGAAGGGAAATGAGAGAAACAATTAGAGGCTGAAAATGACTAAAGTTCATTATATTAATGGATAAAACTGTCAAACAATAAACAATGGGTAGGAATCCTTAAAAAAACATATTTTAAATGAGCAATATCGTTTGCCACAAATATTGGCTTAAATTTCACTTTATTACTTATCATTACTGAGCAAAATGCATAAAACCTGATAAGGGCTCTATCTTCACTATAAGAGTATTTAAAAGTTATCAGTGTTATTTTATGGGCTATACGAGTATTTAAAAATTATCAGTGTTATTTTATGGGCTATGAATAATCTATTGAAAAACTGAACCAGCATTTATTATGCCATACACAGTAAAATTTTGAAGAGAAGAATGCTTTTATCCCTAGAGAGTAAGATATGTTTATCATTAAGTGTTATTTAAGTGCTTGATACTGGTTTTTGTCTTGTATCATACAAATACATTACACTGCTCTTAAGTAAAATAAATTTACTTAGACCCCCAAGGAACAGGGTTAAGAGGATGGCAATAAGAGCATTATACCAATAATAGCACAAAGTAAAGGAGAAATTGAGAAGTGGCAAGTGTTATAAAGCAGTTTTATGTCCCCAGCTCTGTGCTATGTCATGTTTGTGAATTAACGTAATAAATCATCTCATCAGAACTGTCATGTTATTTACCTGGAGGAGAGGACACAAACAAACAGAAAACTTCAAAATGAGGATAAGAATGTATTATCTCATATTGCAGGGACTAAAAAGGTCAGGCACCTCCAGGGTTGTTTAACTCAGTGGCTAATGATGTTTTGAAAATTCATGTGTTTTCTTGAGTCTTCTGACCTGCCCTCATGGGTTAAACAGTCTATTCTCATTTCCTCATCTTAGGAAATTAAAATGGTTTCATGTGAAATATGTGCTTATAAACAAGGGAGCATTGGGAGAAAATGAGAATCTGTTCTGTGGATTTTTTTTTTTTTTTCCACACATGTGTGAATTTTTACACGATTTTTTTTTCCAGCAGAATTTTCAGATATAAGTATGAAGTAAGTAGAAATGCGAATTTTTGCTGGAAGGGAGGCTGGTCTGGAGGGCTGAGAGCAGTCTTTGTTCTTAGAGGAGCATCTATGAGTCAATCCACAGCCCTCTCCTTAACCAGTAGTCATCATACAGACCCCTACCAGGACAGGCTTAGGGCTTTCTCCTCTGAAGAGACAGGATCATCTGGGAACCAGGCTTCCAGCCAGAACCAGAACCAGCCAAGAGCTGAACTGGTGCAAATGAGGAACACGACCTGTAATACAGAGCCAGGTGTGTGGTGATATTGTGTTCCCCAAAATATTGTGCACCCTAATAAACTTATCTGGGGTCAGAGAACAGAACAGCCACTAGATAGACATAGAGGCCAGAAAATGGTGACACACACACCTTTAATCCTAACATTCCAAAGGCGGAGATCTGTCTGGATCTCTGTGAGTTCAAAGCCACAGTGGAAACAGCCAGGCATAATGACACACGACCTTAATCCCAGGAAGTGATGGCAGGAAGCAGAAAGGTATGGAAGGTCTGAGGACCAGGAACTAGAGCTGGCTAAGCTTTTAGGCTTAGGGCAGCAAAGTTCAGCTGAGATCCATTTTGAATGAGGACTCAGAGGCTTCCAGTCTGAGGAAACAGGATGAGCTGAAGAACTGGCAAGGTGAGGTGGCTGTGGCCTGTTCTGTTTCTCTGATCTTCCAGCGTTCACCCCAATACCTGGCTCTGGGTTTGATTTTATTAATAAGACCTTTTTAAGATTCATGCTACACAGGAGGGCTTTGATTGTTTGGCTGTTTGCACATGAGATATAAAATGGGGACAATTTGGCTAGATAGATGGCTCACCACTTAAGTTTTATGCTAAGGGCACATACTGATCCTGCAGATGATTTCAGTTTGGTCTCCAGAATCTACATGAACAGGCACATGGTCCTGTATACACACACACACACACACACACACACACACATACACACATCCCATATATGGCTCTCCTACACAGTAATTAGGATTAGCTATTATAAGGAGATTTTTAAAACAAGAATTAGGTCTTGCTCAGGGGTACAGGGTTTAGCATATTGATAATATTTATTTTCTATCGACTCAAACTAAGGATTAAAAGAATGTGTCACACTCACAATAAGTTGATCAGGGAGAATTCTGACAAGAGCTGGAAAGATTTATATTAAGTTATAGCAGTACATGGACCTTAATGGGTTGGAAGGGGAGAAACACATTGCTAGGGTTAAAAAAGAAGATACCTATTAGAATGTTCATGGTATACTCTTATCTGACGCAGCATTTACAACAGGACCTGTCTAATTTTTTTCTTACTTATTTTTTTTAAATTTATTATTGAAGGAGAAAGTCTTAGCATCTGTTTACATAATGATGTAGCACACTGGAAAAAAAAAACAATAAAATAGAGAGAGGAAGAGATAACCACAAGAGCAATTTCTTCTGTTAGTAATGGAGAAAAAAAAAACATGGAAACTTGGAAAAAGACTTGTCTTTGACAGACATAAGCCCCTTGACATGATGGCTTTGCATAAGATAATGTGTCTATACCTGCTAAAACATGGGCTTTCCTGCACAAAAGATGCTGCAACTGTTCAATGACCCCCTTTTACTCAGAAGGCCAGATTTTCATAGCGCTGTTGGAAAGTGCAAAGGGGGAAAGGAGAGAAAAATCTGAAAAGTAATAAAATGCTATGTGAATACCAAAATTAGAACACGTTCATTGTTTGGGAATATTGCAAAGAGGTGATCTTGGTATGTGATGCTCAACATTCCCAAATCAATTGCCTGGTTGTAAGGCAAGCCCAGTTTTTTCCCTTGACCTACACTTTCACGTCTTAGTCACTGGCTGTAACTTTCAAAAGCTCTTGCAGACATTCATTATGGATTTGTTGAAACCTTATGCTGGTTAAATTGGATGTATTCTGGCAGAGCTGTTCCTTTTTGAATCCATCTGTATCTATAATAATTTTACATTTACTTTTTATTTGGCATGTCATTATTTCCTCCAAATTGAAACATTCTCTCCTAGAGGGAGAAAGGAGGCTGGCATCATCCTGGAAACCCAGGAACTTAGCAGGCCCAGGAAGCTCTCTGCATGTCAAACAGTCACCAGGCTCCCTTTTGAACTCCTCCAGGTGGTCAACAACAGCTGAGAGAGAAGAGGCTTTGTTGGTGAGGCTTCCTGAATGTTGGGCGTGAACTCCTGAGTTGACCCCAATGCTGGCCTGGGGATTTTCAGTAGTACAGCTGCCTAACGCCCCTCATGTTCCCATAAGTAGACCTAATAAGCAAAATGGTTCACCAACTAGACTTGGATGGATTGCCTCATTGTTCTGTGACCATACCCTAGCCTGGGTAAAATGTTATCTATTCAGTTATCCTTAAGTAAAGTTATGTGGTGTTAATAAATATCACTGACATCTATTAGAGTTTAGCACCTTCCTAATATTAGAATCATTGATGGCATACACTTACTCTTGTTATTGCAAGAGATTTATCCCACCTGAACTTGCTATTTTGCTATATTCAGTGGCACCTAAGTACTGACTACAAAACATTCAAAGAAACCGAAATCTATTCTACACATTGTCTTCTGTGAAATCCTGGTATTACAGATTCAGAACTGCTCTTGTAATATTCACTGCTAACTAGTGAATGAATCTATTTGCAAACTTGGGTGTTGTATTTTCAATGCTAATCAATTATCCGGTGTTGTGGGACTTCGATCCCTTCAGCCAATGACTTTTGGGGGTTATGATCCCTAGGGTGTGATTTTTTTTCTGCGTGTCTGACCTTTTAAGAGCTGAGTGAGAGAGGTCTTTCACTCTCTTGTGTGCTTGCTTGCTTTTGGGGTGCTGGAGCCAGCAGCAAAAAATGCCTTGCAGTTGGCACTGTCTCCTCTGGGCAGAACAGCAAAGAACAGAAGCTGGCTTAGCAGCGGATCAGCAGCACGTCTACCCTGTGTTGCATTTGTGAGTCTGATTTCCAACTGCATCTCTTAATACACTGATATATATTCTCATATACACCCTTTTGGTTCTCATTTCAACCCAGTCCTCAGTCACAGAATGTTGACTGTATAGGCAAACAAGCAAATAATACTAATGAAATTAATTCATATATCATACATGGTTGTCAGTTTAAATAAAAGTCAGGTTAAACTGAAGTATTTGTCAGTCTGTAAAATAAAATAAACATTTACAAACATTAGTAGAATATGCATACGTGCTAGTGTATGCACATTTTAACCCCATACATGGCATTGTATCTATTGAATAAATAAGTAGAATCATTATATACACAAAAATGCTACGTATATACACAATTTGCACATGCAAAGATAAAGAGCCACACAGAGAGAGAAGGAGACAGAGACAGAGAGAGAACAAATAAAGCTAACATATGATGTAAGAATTTCTCTACCATGTAGCCAGGAAACAATGAAATAAGTCTGTAGAAGAGACATCTGCTCTTACTTGATTTTTGCAACACTGTTCACAATAAACGGAAAACAAAGTAAGTTTCCATCATGTGATGAGCAATAAAAATGTGATAAATAAAATCAGTGGAGTATTAATCAGCTATGAAAAGAACATTATGTTGGATGCAATAAACTAAGTCTGAACATTCTCAGTCACTAGCACCTAAAGGTGTTGATCTCTGTTGGATATCAGAATGACAACAACCAGAGTCTTAGGACAGACAGTAGGTAACTGCCATAATGATCTTAATTACTATATTCATATTTTTCTTTGACTGCAAAATTAAGTGACAGACATTTATGTATATTTGAATGTTGACAGAATATGGGATTAAGGAAATGCAGAAAAGAATATCTAAGAAGCCTAAAAGACCCCTGGATTGGTATATGGAACCTGAGAGCTGGGTTCGGAGTCACAATTAAATGGGAGGACAGTGCTCAGTAGAGTGAATGTAGTTAACAGTCCAGTAGTGTACATTTCAAATCCCAAGGAAAAACAATTTAAATTCTTGTCACCACAAGGACAAGGTAGAGGTTTGAGCTGATGCATATGTCAGCTGCCCAGATTTCAACATTATTTAATACATATCAGTATGTAACTATAATATTGTGATTTTGTTAACATTTATTAACTAGTATCTGTCTTGACTTAATGTGGTAGAAGATAAAACTACTGAGCAAAGCCCCAACACACAGGAGCAAATATTTCTATTTTGCTGACATATGAAACAACATCCTAGCATAATGTTGTAGTATAACATAAGGGACTGTCTCTTTTCAAATGGTAAATTCTTGTGCACAATTACATCCAGTCACTATCCAAAATACTTTCTGTCATTTTGCTTAGGTGGCTGGTGTTTCAGGGATTACAAAGAATCTGTTGATATTTTAACAAAACCTAAATACTAGAAATATGTTGTTTTGTGTTTTTCAAACAAGTCCCATTCCCTCTCTCCCTCCTCCCCTTCCCTCCTTTCTTCCTTCTTCTCTTCTTTTCTTCCTCCCTTCTATCTCTCTTGGTCTGTCAGAGACTCTTTTGGACAGAACATCATCCTGGATACTGTTCCCTCTATTAGAGAGTTTCTAGCAATGTCTCCACTCAAAATCAAAGATGTCTAGTCACATTTTTGAAATACTATTCCCATAACCATGAACATCTATATCATTTGTCAATACTATCTTTTCTTGATATTTTAACTAACTGAAAAATAGAAAGAGTTGAGAGGTAGGGTGAAAGCCTTCTACACATCCCTCTGGTATGAAGATAGCCCTGATCTCCTTAACAATGAGATGAAAAAGGAGGTTTGAAGCAGGATGATTATCCAAAAGACAACTTACAATTTCTCTGTGTACCAAAACATATATTTAAATTATTTTCTATTGTTGACATATATGCCATTATTCCTGAATAAATTAAGTCCCTCAACTCACACCCTTCTTGAGGTACATAGGCTATAACACCCTATAATTCTTATTCCAATTTGTTTTTTTTTAATATCTATTTTCATTGTCTCCAAGAGATAAAGAGAAGCAGGGTATATGCATTATGTTTACAATATATTCATGACTATCATAATTCCTGACATTACATGGATACATGATAAAGGGGATAACCATGTAATGATTTCTCCAATTGTGATTTAGTTTTAGGGTTTTTAAACTTGTTAAATTATTTTCTCAAAGGGCAAGAAGCACAAAGTACCACTTTCTGAATCTTATCTGTGTGTATCACAAAAAGAAATGATTCATAATAGAATGATTGAGTGAATTTCTCTTTGTACTCTTTGTAATAAACAGTTTAAGCATGTAGAATAACAGAAAATAAATATACCTGGGCTCAGGGACACTAACATAATCATCCTCTAGTCACCTTGATAAACAGAATTTAGAATTTTAGTTTATTATGTTAATTCTCTATAAATTTCGTATCAGAAAGAAATGGTCAAATAGTGCCATATATCATTAGAACACAGAAGTAATGGTTGAAATCTTTGCAAAAAGTTTTAAACTTTCAAAGACATAATTTTCTTACACGTGATTATTATGGCCATGGTTACTTTTCTTATTATTGTTTTTGCTAATAAAAATTGGAGAGTCCTGTAAGTTAAATGGGTGGAAGCTTTATGTAAAAAAAAAAATACAGGAGTAAATGTTAATTTCTGCAGTTGACAGATGTTTTTTAATTTGTTTATCTCAACCTTGTGTCATACAAACAAAAGCTTAATAGATGGTCAGTAAAGACAGGAGGAAAAAGGAGAAAAATCAGCATAAGAAAATTAAAGAAAAATGTTAAACAGACTTTAGGAATTAATTATGAGGATCCATAAGGATATTTGCCTTTGAAAGTTCTGGGAAGTAGGTAACAAGTCAGAATTCAATCTATAAGGGATTTGTTGATGAACCACTCTTTGGGATAAGGAGCTAAAAAAAACCCAGGAATTAATAAGTTCTTCAAAATCTCTTTCTTGTCTGATTCATACAGAAGCAAAAGATAAGAAAAGGATGGGGGGGGGAGGGTTGGGGATTTACCTCAGTGGTAGAGAACGCTTGCCTAGCAAGCACAAGGCCCTGGCCTTGATACTCAGCTCCAAAAAAAAATAAAATAAATAAAATAAAAATAAAAATAAAATAAAACAACAACAACAACAAAAAAGAAAAGGATTGGATTTAGCAACAGTATCAAACTGAAGAACAGTTTGAGTGTTTCTTCCAGAGCTCTGGCATGTACGAGCCCAAACTGTCCTGTCAGGTGAGTAATATTCTTTGGGAGCAGCACAGTCTCAGTGCCCCAGTTTTCCTGTCACTTACTGTGAGCAGACCATGAGTATACAGGGATTTATAGAGCCAGAGAAACAGAAGCAAGAGATGCCATGGATGTACTGCAAGTCCATCCCTGGAATCAGCAATGCCACGGTATCATGGGATCAGAGATGACAAACATTGATTTTTTTTTTTTTTTTTTTTTTTTTTTTTGTCAAAGATCATCCAGGGCATTTTGCTGGTCTACAACTGACTAGGCAATGGTTTTTTTATGTTTAGCAGAAAGATCTCAACGGTACATGCAGTCATGGGTAAATGTTCAAGTAGACCTCACACTAGTGGTGGTTGTGGGCATTTTCCACATGCTGCTTGTTTTAAAGAACTGGAAAATAAAAGAGTTATGAAGTCATGACTACTATCACTGGCATTTCAAAGAACTATATGGCAGTGTCCACATAGAATGGAAGTGTCCAGTGCAGTTCAAGCAGTTCCTTAGAAAGGGCTATGAAATGTGTAGAGCCTGAGATTCAAAATACTGTAATGTTAAAAATTCCAGAAAGAATTGTGTCATCTAGGGAATGCCACTGAGGGAAGCTGCAAACATTCTACATAGCTTGGCCAAGAAAGAAGATACCAGGCTATGATCAGTAGAATGCCAAAGGAAGCTCTGCCCAATTCTTATGAGCCTAAATCCTACCACAGTGTGCCCAGAGAACAGATATGGAATTGTAAGGTATAACCTTTGTCCTGCATTATTTCAGTCTTGAATTGGCCTGGCCCTTCCTTTCTATGCTCCATTCTACTTCTCTGAAATGGGAGCATTTACCTCCAGACTGTTACACAACTGCATTTTAGAAGGACACAAGTTAATTTAGAGGACCAAAAGAAGTTCAATAGACTTAGGGGAGATTTATTCATTAGAGTTTTAAGGAATGCTAGAAGAGTTAGGACATTTTTTTTTTTTTTTTTTGTTGTTTTTTAACATACCAACCCTTGTTTCCCCTCCCTCCTCTTCTCCCACTCCCCCCACCTTCACTCCTTCGAACCCCCATATCTTCCTCATAGAGGGTAAGGCCTCCCTTCGGTAAACACCACAGGCTGCCGTACCAAGTTGGGGCAGGACCAAGCCCCTCCCCACTGCATCAAGACTGAGTAAGGCATCCCATCATAGGGAATGGGCTCTAAAAAGTCAGTTCATGTACCTGGGATGAGTTCTAGTCCCATTGCCAGGGGACCCACAAACACATAAAGCCACACATCTGTCACTCACATTCAGCAGGCCTAGTGCAGTATCATTCAGGCTCCCCGGCTGTCAGTCCAGAGTTCATGAGCTCCCACTAGCTTGGGTCAGCCATTTCTGTGGTTTTTTTCTCATATAATCCTGACACCCCTTGCTCCTATAATTCCTCCTTCCTCCCTTCAACTGAACTCCAGGAGCTTGGCCAAGTGCTTGGCTGTGGGTCCTCTGCATCTGCTTCCATCAGACACTGGATGTAGGTTTTATGATGACAATTAGAGTAGATAACAATCTGAGTACAGGGGAAGACTAGTTCAAGGACCCTCTCCAACACTGTTCTGAGTCTTAGCTGGGGACATCTTTGTGAGTTCCTGGGGATTTCCCTAGCTCCAGATTTCTCCCTACCCCTTTAACATTCTTGACAGAGTGAAACATTTGGACTTTTGAATGAGAGTCAAGAGACATTTCATTTCCATCCAGATATTGGGAACATCCCAGGAGAGTACACCGAGTGCTAGAAGAATTGATGGTGGAATTTTAAATAAAAAAAAATCCTGGTGATATTAATGTGACGATAACATGAAGATAAAATGAAAGGAAAAGACTACAGGTATAAAAAATATAATGATGTTGAATCTTCTTTGCAGTGAGAAATGAGTCATTTACTGTTTACTGAGCATAAAAGCAAGCTTATCAGATTCTGTTGAAATCTTTACAAGCCATTTTAAATTGTGTGCAGAAAATAACATGATGGTAAATTTTTTAACAAAGGGGGGTAACATACATAGCAAACTGTTTTTATAATTTAGGCGAGAGTATCAGGGTTGGTTGCTATTAGCAGTGGGCAGGGAGAAACTGAGTGTCTTTGAATGTATTTAGACCAGCATTCAGCAGGAGTGTATGCCAAATTCAGAATGAAGTCTGAGAGAGGAAGAAATCACTGATTACAGAAAACAATTTGGGACTCCCCAAATTGTGGTTCTTTTATTTATTTACCCAGAAAGATGTGAATGTGTGCTTAGCTAAAGTCAGTTACATTTAAAGTAATTATTAGAAATAAGCACTCCTATTTCACAGAGTGATGGTCCAAGATCATATGGTTTACGGCCAAGGGTTTCTGGGCTGTTAAACTGTCAATGACCAAAATAAGCTCAAGAATTAGATGAAATCAGAGAAAGGAAATGAAAATAGGTTAGAGGAATATAAAAGCTGTGCTTATAGATTGTATAGATTTTTCTAAAAACTGGAGCTTGGGATGATGAAAGTGATGCAATAATGGATTCCATCAAGTAGAGCTTGTGGAAAGAAAAACAACAAAGTGCTCTGTCAGGTCAAGAAAGTTCATGATCAAGATAGACGAGGGCTCAGAGTGGCCATTGCATCTGACAAGATGAAAGCCACTCTCAGCCTTGACAAGAAGCCAGCCTGCAATTGTGTGAATGAAAGTGTTAGGGGGTAAATCAAATGGAAAATCAGAGAGAAAATGAGATTGTGTATACAAGGCGATCACTGGTTTGGGTAAAGGGCTGCAAAAAGGAGAAGAGAAATGGGAAGCAGGCTTTCAGCTTAATGACTAGAGAATCCAGATTTTATTGCAAGCAATAAAAAAAATTAAAGAAGTATTTAACTACATTAAATTTCAATGGATTTCCCATATGATTGTATGTAATTTGCATGTCATCACCCTCTAGTAGGCTTTATGCTTCTCTAGGAAGTTTCCTTTTTTGTGAGGATTTCCACCAGTTTTAACTTTTTTTGTTTATTGTTTGTTTTTACTTCAGGGATCCCCTTTAGTTGGCCTTTAGAAAACTTACAAAATGTTATTAAGTGACCTCTATATTATTTTTATTCTTTGAAAGGTTCATACATGTATATAATAATGTTAGGTATTTCTTACTCTCCATTTCTCTCTCTCTCTCTCTCTCTCTCTCTCTCTCTCTCTCTCTCTCTCTCCCTCTCTCTCCCTCTCTCTCAGTTCCCCTGCCTCTCCCACTTAACCTCTTGTTCCCAGTAATTCTTCTTCATCTTTTCAGATCATCTTTGTGTGTGATTCATCGAGTTAATCAGAATTAGTTCCAAGACCCAGGACAAGAAATCAGTGGCTATACCACTGACAAAATTTACATCAGTTCCTCTGGGAACCATTAACTGACAAACAGGAAACCAGAGTATTTGCCTTGCAGTGCAACCCTAGGAATGTTAACTCCTGCTGAGTACTCCAGTTTCTGTTTTGTGCTCCTTACTTCTGACCTGATGTCTGGAAATAATACATTAAAAGTTGTTCATTTGAACCAGTTGGGTAAATTTTCGTTTGACATCTATAATTGACAAAGGAAATTACAACTTCTCTGCAACTGCTGCCTTCAAGGTTTCTGGTGTTGACAGATCAGGAGGCTAATACCACCACTGCATGTCCATCTCACTCACAGTGATAAAACCCTCTCTAAATGGCAAAACTGCCAGTCCTCTTACCTCTAAATGGCAAACTTACCATCCCTCCAGTGCTCCTTAGTACTCACTAACTTGGTGATGACTGAAATAACTATCCCCATCTACAACTATTCTATAACTTTACTTTCTCAAAAGTAGTTACTGTGTGCAATTTCATGTGATATTCCTAATTGGTAGAGGTTATCAATCCCAAAATTCTGATCACCAGGAGGCCTAAGAGGAAAACTTTCCGTGCCATCCTCCTAGTTTTGAAAGTTATACAGAAGAATGCAGTGACTGATTATAAGTGCAGCCGCGGTCATTTAGCATATTCACCATGCTATGTCCTGCTGTTTCTCTGATAATGATGCTATGGAGAGCCTGGAAGGCAGAGTCTGCACAGAGAAGGGCCAATTACGGGAGCCCTTGGGAAGAAATGAGAACTACGAATGAGTAAATATTCTATACATGAATTTCACACATAATCATGTGTAAGACTATCATCAGATGAAATTTGAATAGCTATTCTGACTTGTTCTACATTTTACCTCAGATCCTGGAGTAATCAGTACCGTATGATTATTTAAAGTACTTTTCTTTATGAAAAAATATAATTATTTCTAAATAATGATTTTATAAATTTCATTTTTATGTAGTAAATATATTCTTTTTTAAGAAAATTTTTATTCATTTTACGTACCAACCACAGATCTTCCTCTCATCCTCCTGCTGCTCCCCTAGCCTTCCTCTCGCCCTCCCCCATCCCTGTAGCTGATGTTTTCCTGTGTCCCACCTGGCCTGTGGTCAGGACAAATCTCTCTCACCTGCCATTCCTGCAGCCGCTTGGACCCAAGCAAACACACAGAGGCTTATATTAATTAAACCATATGGCCTAATGCCTGAGGCTTCTTGCTAGCTAGATCTTACATCTTAAATTAACCCCATTTCTATAAATCTATACCTTGCCACATGGCTTGTGCTTACCAGTATCTTTACATCTTGCTTCGCATGGCCATGGTGGCTGGCAGCATCTCTTGACTCAGCCTTCCACTCCCAGAATTCTCCTCTCTACTTATCCCACCTATACTGTACTTCCTGGCTGGCTACTGGCCAATCAGCTTTTTATTTATCAACCAAATCAGAACAACACATTCACAACATACAGAGCAATATCCACTCACATATTTTTTGGAAGCTGCTTGCTTGCACTTTCTGTTTTACTAGGTAATATTATTTTCTTCTTGTGTCTCTGAGTGAGTTGAAGATTAGATAGTTATAGTTTTAGTTAGTTGAAGATTAGATAGTTATAGTTATAGTTTTCCTTGTTAAGAATTTCAAAAAAGAAATACACTAAAGAGATGTAAAATGTATAAATTTCAAAGACATTATAAGATAGTTCTCTGTTAGTAATATAAGCCAGGATACAAAGTAATTCAGGTACATTTTTGACTTACCAAAATAGAATAGACAATGAAATGTTTTCTCTGAGTTTGTCAAATATAAATGGACTAGACATTGTTGATGTATTTATTGCTTGTATATGTTGTATATAGTTATTGTACTTATTATATATTGTTTTTCTTATATTAGTTATAACTTTTTTCTTTTTATTAGAATAAGAAGGGGAAATGTGGTGATATTTTATTTGTGCTGAAATGTGATATTTTATTTGTATGTTAATAAATCGTTTGCCTAGAGATCAGAGGTCATAGAGAGCCAGGAACAGAAGTCAGATGGTGGTAGCCCATGCCCTTAGTCCAATCACATGGCAAGCAGAGAATCTGTGTGGTCAAGGACACAGCCAAGTGTGGTAACACATTCCTTAATCCCAGTACCAACCATAGAGACCTGGAGGTCTGTATAGACAGGCAGTGATAAGGAAGTGATGTGGCTGGGTTTAGAGCCAATGAGAAGGCAGAACAGGAAGGCAATAACAGTGTAGGTTAGACAGGAAGAAATTCTCTCATGGGAAACTACAGCTTGGTAGTAAGCTAAGGGTAGTCAGTGGCTATTTGCCAATTCTCTGATCTCTTTGGCTATTACTCCTGTGTTTGGTTCTGTGTTTCTTATGTACTAAGACTGTTTAGAAATTTGCCTACACATCCCCTCCTCCAAAAGAGTAAGACCTCCCATGGGGAGTCACCAAAGCCTGGTACATTCAGTTGAAGCAAAACCAAGCCCCTCCCCTCTGCATCAAGGCTGAGCAAGGTGTCCCACCATAGGTAGTGGGCTCCAAAAAGGCAGCTCATGAACCAAGGATAGATCTTGATCCCACTGCCAGAGGTCCCTCAAACAGACCAAGCTACACGACTGTCTTCCTTATGCAGAGAGCCTAATCCGGTCCCATGTAGTTTCCAGGGCTGTTTGTCTAAAGTTCATGAGTTCCCACGGGCTTGGTTCAATTGTCTCTGTAGTTTCCCCATCATGGTCTTGACCCCCTTTGCTCATATCATCCCTCCTCCCTCTCTTGGAGGAGCTTGACTGGGGATCTCTGCATATGCTTCCATCATTTACTGGATGAAGCCACTATGATGACAGTTAAGGTATTCACCAATCTGATTACCAGGGTAGGCCAGTTCAGGCACCTCTCCACTATTTCTGGTAGTCTAATCTGGGATCATCCTTGTGGTTTCCCCTAGTACTAGGTCTCTTGATAACCGCACAATATCTCCCTCTATCAGGATATCACTTTCATTGCTTTCCTACTCCATCCCTCCCCTAGTTGGACATTCCTGTTCCCTCATGCTCTCATCCTCCATCTCCTTCTCTTTATTGTCCCAGCTTGGCCCCAGTTTACTCTAGAAATCTCATCTATTTCCCTTTCCCAGGGTGATCCATGAATTGTTCTTAGAGTCCTACATATTAACTAGCTTCTCTTGTAGTCTGGTTATTTTTGCTTTACTACTAGTATCCACTTATGAGTGAGTACATACTATGTTTGTCCTTCTGCGTCTGGGTTACCTCACTCAGGATGATGTTTCCTAATTCCATCCCTTTGCCTGAAAATTTCATGATGTTATTGTTTTTTACTGCTGTGTAGTACTCCATTGTGTATATGTACCACATTTCCTTTATCTGTTCTTTGGTTGAGTGGCATCTAGCTTGTTTCCAGATTCTGGTTATTACAAATAATGCTGCTATGAACATAGTTGAGCAAGTGTCCTTGTGGTATGATTGAGCATCTTTTGGGTATATGCCCAAGAGTGATATAGCTGATTCTTGTAGATCGATTCCCAACTTTCTGAGAAGTCACCATACTGATTTCCAAAGTGGCTGTACACGTTTTCACTTCCACCAACAGTGGATGAGTGTTCCCCTTGCTCTACATCCTTTCCAACATAAACTATCATCAGTGTTTTGGGTTTTTTTTTGTTTTTTTTTTTATCTTAGCCACTCTGACAGGTGTAAGATGGCATCTCAGAGTCGTTTTGATTTGCATTTCCCTGATAACTAAGGATGCTGAACAATTTCTTAAATATCTCAAAGTATTACTTAGCTTTAAAAAATAATACCATGAAATGTGCCGGCAAATGGATGGAACTAGAAAGTATCATCTTGAGCAAGATAACCCTGACTCAGAAAGATAAACATGGTATGAACTCATAACTGGATACTAGGTGTAAAGCGCAGGATAATCAGACTACAATCAACAGTTCCAGAGAAGCTAGTAAAGGAGGATGACCCTGAGGCATGTACAGAGGAGATCCCAATGAGTTCCTCTCCATTTAATTTGATGTTGGCTATAGGTTTGCTGTAGATTGCCTTTATTATGTTTTGTTATGTTCCTTGTATTCTTGATCTCTAAGACCTTTATCATGAAGGGGTGTTGGATTTTGTTGAAGGCTTTTTCAGCATCAAATGAGATGATGACTTTTAAATTTTCCAACTTTGTGACATACAGGTTTTTCAAGTATGACCTGATGGTTCTTTGGATTTCTTCATTGTCTGTTATTATATCTCCTTTTCCATTTCTGATTTTTGTTAATTTGGATGCTCTTTCTCTGCCTTTTGGTTAGTTTGGATATGGGTTTGTCTATCTTGTTGATTTTCTCAAAGAACCAACTCTTTATTACATTGATTCTTTATATCATTCTCTTTGTTTCTATTTTATTGATTTCAGCCCTTAGTTTGATTATTTCTTGGCATCTATTCCTCCTGTGTGAGTTTGCTTCTTTTTGTTCTAGAGCTTTCAGGTGAACTGTTAAATCACTAGTGTGAAATTGTAAATATGTTCTCTTATTATTCTCTACATATTTTCTTCATTTCTTTCCTTTTCTTTCTTTCCAGTTATTTTTGATGAATTGAGAGCAATTATAATTATTGTGCTTAATTGATTTAATAGTTTCTAATTATTGTTTCCTTAATACCATGTGGTGATAGTGTGTCCCCCAATATATTGTGCATTCTAATAAACTTATCTGGGGCCAGAGAACAGAACAGCCACTAGACAGACATAGAGGCCAGAAAATGGTGACACACACACACCTTTAGTCCTATCCCTTGGGAGGCAGAGATTCATCCAGATCTCTGTGAGTTCTAGTCCACACTGGCAACTGCCAGGCATGATGACATATACCCTTAATCTCAGGAAGTGATGGCAGGAAGCAGAAAGGTATATAGGGTGGGAGGGCCAGGAACTAGGCAAATTAAGCTTTTAGGTGTTTAGCAGCAGTTCAGCTGAGATCTATTTGGATGAGGACAAAGAGACTTCCAGTTTGAGGAAGCAAGATCAGCTGGGGAACTGGTGAGATGAGGTTGTGTGGCTGGAGAGTTTTCTCTCCGGGTCCTGCCAAACCCCGGCAGTCTGACAGCCCACATAAAATAAACACACAGACGCTTATATTATTTAAACTGTTTGACCTAATGGCTCAGGCTTCTTGTTAACTGTTCTTTTTTTTTTTTTTTTTTCTGCGAGACAGGGTTTCTCTGTGTAGCTTTGCACCTTTCCTAGAACTCACTTGGTAGCCCAGGCTGGCCTCGAACTCACAGAGATCCACCTGCCTCTGCCTCCCGAGTGCTGGGATTAAAGGTGTGCGCCACCACCGCCTGGCTAACTGTTCTTATATATTAAATTAACCCGTCTATAAATCTATACCTTGCCACGTGCCTAGTGGCTTACCGGCATCTTCACATGCTGCTTGTCATGGTGGCAGCTGGCAGTGTCTCTCTGTCTCAGCCTTCCACTTCCCAGAATTCTCTTCTCTGCTTGTCCCACCTATACTTCCTGCTTGGCCAGTGGCCAAGCAGCATTTTATTTATACAGAGTGATATCCACAGCAAGGTTGGCTGTGGCTTGTTCTGTTTCTTTGATCTTTCAGCATTCACCCCAATACCTGGCTCCAGGTTTGTTTTTATTAATATGACCTTTTATGATTCATGTTACAATACCTTTATAATTCTTTGCTTCTACCAGAAACATTGATTTTTCTTTTATATGATATCCATTAAGTTGAGAAAAGACATACTGTGGTCATAATCAGTTGATTTTAACTGCAAGTAAAATGATGCATGTCTCAATGATAATATTTGGCACTCTGATTCTGAATGGTTCCCAACTTTCATGTGTTAATCTTTCATCTTAAGCTTATGCATTTGTAGTTAACTCAAGCATTTTTTACAAAAATATTCACAAGATTATTCACACTTTCCTTTCTATTCAACATTCTTTGATGCTAAAAACTTAAATTAAACATAATGTATGCCATGGGCCAATGAGTAAACAAATATATTTGAGAAACTATATTGTTAACAGGCCATGAGTATGTAGAAATTATAGAATTTTAAAAATACAAGACATTAATGTCAAAATTTTTATCTAGATATTATGTAGAATAGAAAAATATTTATGTCTACAATACATTGAGTTTTAAAATGTCCCAAATAAAAAATTATGTAATATGTTTTCTAATCTTTCACAATATTTTTCTTATATTCAGAATTTAAGCCTTATTATATTTGAAATGAGTTTATCTCTGCTGTTATTCACATGGTGGATGGACTTAAGACTGATTTACTAGACTTTATTAAGCTGTTCAAGGTTCCGATTATAATGTATTTATTCTTGCTAAGTGGATTTCTGTGCTATCAACTGGATATATTATAACATATCATTTTGGATGAACTGCATTTCTAAGTTCATTATGAGTGTGTAAAGTCTCTTGGCCATTATGAGTGGCCTCCATAAATTACCTTCAAATTTATTTTCATAGAAAGTCTTAGAAATATTCCTGTACTGATTGGATGCAAGTAACTCAGCTAGTTGATCCATTTTGTGTTGAATATGCTAAAAAATAACTTTTGATAAGGCAGAAATTTATGCAAAATTGAGTTATATATTTAAAAACTAAGAATTTATTACTTTCTGATTGAAATTTATTTTTGTTCTGACAAAAAGTTTTCATTCATCTCATCATAAATAAAATAGAAATAACTACATTGTCTGGTTTCATCCATATTTTTTTCATATAAAGTGTAGTAAGCTAAAATAATTTTTATGTGATGCTTTTATTTACAATGTCCCAACTGAAATGGAAAAAAACAACTTATATATATATATATATATATATATATATATATATATATATGAATATAATGGTATTTTTAAACCATTTTTATTATTCAAGGCATCTTGGTAATAAACTATTATTGGCTTTGAACAAAGTTAGGACTTTATATTTATATTGATCACAAGTATAGGTTTATATTAGTTCTTCATACTGCAGCCTTTCTTTCATACTGTAAATGCTGTCTAATGTTTGAAAACCTATGATCTGGGTTTCATGTACTATGCGTGGCTAAGCTGAGAGCTAAGAGCCATGAAATGAATCAATTAAAATACTAATAATTATTAAATTATCCTATAAAACAATCACTTATACTACATTTCCATTATACTTACTGCATTCTGAATTTATTATTAGAAGTGGAGCTAAGGTACAAGATATATCTCAAGGGTAGTGAAGAAAGTGATTTTAACAGTGTTCCCAGGATGAAACACAAAAAATAATTTGAGAATATTTTATAACATAAATGAGTATCTTAATGTACTACATTATTGAGTCACTATAGCAACAATTAAATATAGGGAGTTATTTTACTAAATGTTTGCTGATTAACATCCTATACTCATCAAGAAATGAGTTGTGGAAATATGCCATGCACTAATAGTTTTTAGTTAAATAAAAGTATAAACTTAGTTATTAGCTACTCAAAACATATTCTGTTTGAACATAACATTGTATTTCCATACATGTAAACACATGCATACATGTGACTATAAATTAGCACAAAATGTGTTAAGCATTTTTACCTGATACATCATAATTTTCCAATTTATTTTTTTCCATTTCATTTATTTTTACTGAAAACAGATTCTTCTCTTATAGAATACATACATCCCACAGTTTCCCCCCTCCCTCTACTCCTCAGTTCTTCCCTACCTCCTCTCTCTCCAAGATCCACTCCTCTCTCCTTCAGATTCACTCCTCCTCAGTTTCCTTTAAGAAATGAGCAGACCTCAAAGAGTCAACAACCAAAAAGGACAGAACAAGATACAATAAGACAAGGCAAGAACCCCTATCATGAAGCTGGATAAGGCAATGGCTAGGAGGAAAAGAGTCCCAAAAGCTAGCAAAAGAGTCAGAGACTTCCCCCACGATTAGGAGTCTCACAAGAATGCCAAGCTGACAGTCAATACATATAAATGGAGGACCCAGTACAGACCCATGCAGGCCGTGTGTTTGCTACTTCAGTTTCTGTGGGCCCATAAATGCCCTGCTTAGTTGATTGAGTGGACCATGTTCTCCTGGAGTTCTCAAATATCACCTCTGACTCCTACAGTCTTTCCTGCCTGTCTTCCATGGGGTTGCCAGATTTCAAGGGGAGAACCTGGTTGAGACTTCCAATTTAGACTCTTTCCGCATAATGTTAGCCTGGAATGGGTCTCTGTACCAACTCCTATCTGCTGCCAGAAGAAGCTTCTCTGATGACGACTGGACACTGCCCTGATTTATGAGTGTTGCAGAATATCATTAAGAATCATTTTATTATTTATTTTATTTATTTGTTTGTTTTGTCAGATGTGTTTGGTTCTATGCTAGGTGCCTGAGCAATACAGTTTTCTGCTTCCTGGCCATCCAGGCACTGTCCATCATGGGCTCCCTCTACTGGTGTGGGCCTCAAATTAAACCAAACATAGGTTGGCCACTCTCACAAGTTCTGTGCCATCATTGTCCCAGCACATCCTGGAGGCAGGGCAGATTTTAGGTAGAGGGTTTTATGGTTGGGTTGGTTTCCAGGTTTCTCTTTCCATAGCCTGCAAGGCACCTTCTCAAGCTAAAGTGACTAGAATGTAGGGGTGAAGAGGTAGAGCTAGTGCTGGCATGATTTTCCAATTTGAAAAATATGAAACTGGAATAAAATATTAGCAAAATTAAAATAAACTTAATTTTTCCTTAGACTTACCTATAGAGTTCACTATAGATACATAGATAGATACACACATACATACATTTATGAATGAACACATATATCGTGTCTGTTTAATTTCTTTTAGCACCTTTATTATTAAATGAGATGATCTTAAAGTGGTAATTACAATTAACACATTCCAGTACAAAAATTGGTTTTAGTTCCAATCCTCAAGGTGTCTGTGATCTATGACAGAACAAACATGCATTTGTCAACCTACTACTGACAAATCTTAACAGCAAACAAAAATAGCAAAACCATTAAACAATACTTTTGAAACTATAGAGTCCAAAAGACAGAATTATTATGTTCAGTTCTTTTCCTTATTAAGACTAACCTAGTTATCATCCTGGAGTCCTATAGAGAAGACACATGGTTAAAGAATTGATACATATATATGCCATGGCCTTTAAGATTCAACACAGTGTCAACTGTGAGTATTTACTGTAGGGCCAGGCTGTGAAAACATGCTTTTCACAGTCTATTTCTTTCTCCTTGCACACTATTGTGTCTGTGAAATTAGGTTAGTTCTCATGAATGGACTAATGGATTTGTGTAAATAAATAATCAGATTTCTTTTCCATTCTTTTATTTTCTTTTTTCTTTTTGTTTTGTTTTCTTTCAACCAAGACTTATCTTCCTGTAACAACTGCAGAATAAGAAACTAGAGAAACTGAGAATAATATTGAGGTTTGGACATTGTGCTATGTAGACATAGGAATAACTCTTGTTCAATGGAATCAGTATATATATGTACTTGTGTTTACTAAAATTAATGTCAGAGTCTCAGAATTATTTCTTACCTAACAACAAATCATGTCACAAAATTCTTTTTGAAAACTGAAGTGACATTTTATGTTAAAGAAGGAGTGATAAGAGATAATTTATTTTATTGTTCACTTTCTGTATATTCTATCCTAGAATTATTCATGCAGAGAGAAGACTCAGGTGGGAAGGAAATTGAAGTATATGATATTTGATTTGCCTTGTAGACTGAGATGAGGACATTGAAACAAGTAATAGATCACATTTATTTTAACTATATAGTTTACTAAGTTATAAAGTTTACTAAGTAAATGCAAGCATGAATTAATAACATAGCTTCCTGTTAAATTCAGGTATATGTCTGTAAGATTTATTTTATTGTGTGTCATTTTTTATTAATTTTATATTACTAATATTTATTTTTTATTTATTATTTCATTATTTTATATGTTTTGGAACAGAGACTCACCTATATAGCCTAGGCTAACCTCAAATAAGATAAGACCATGCTTTAATCTCCAGAGTACAATGATTGCAACTATGTGCAATAGTATCCAATTGCTTACTTACTCCAGCTTGTAGAATACTGTTATCTACAGTGATATTGGGTTTTTTATTTATTAAATTTATTTTTTATGAACAGTGATGAAATAAGTCATCCTGTTCTATATACAATTCATGGCCTGGGAATGTGCATAATAAGCAACAACTTTGAGCTTCTCCAGATAGTTGAAGAGCAGAAAAATTGGTAAAATAATTTTCTTCCTTTAATAATCAGTAACCATGAAAAAGGAGTTTGTTGCCATTCATTGACAAGAACTATTCTGAAAGCCAAGATATTTATTTAGATTTTTTGATATTTTTATATCATACCATAATTGCAATTACAAAAATCAAAACCAAACTCCAGAAGTTTTAGAAATTTTAGAGTTTAGTTCTTTGGGAAGATGGGCATTTTTTTTATGCATCAGTCAAGCAATGTCAACTAACAAAAGCATTGACGAGACTGATGAGGAGAGTGCGAAAGATGTGCACTGTGTATAAAAGGTAACTTAAAAAATCAGAATAGACTTGGATTAAATGAAGTGGCATTTATTGTGATTCTATTTCCCAATTGCCTCAAGTTTTTAAGGGATTATATTTAATACCGGATAGTGATCTTTTAGTTTATTGGCTATTGACCTAATCTATCAAAAACAGTGAATATGCTTTACAGTAACAATAAATAAGGATTTATCTGTAACCTTGAGACCTTCCTGTATTATAAGTGAATACTATGATATATGTCATTTAATTAATGTGTGTCATCAACAGTTTTTGTCACTCTATGCAGTTGCCAACACTTCAGTATGAATAAGCACCATAAACGTGTAAATTACACCACAGTGCTGTGCCAATCAACTTGAGAAATAATAATTATAAAAAGGTGAAGGATGAAGAGTCAAAATTTGGAAACAAAGGAAGACATGCACAATATTGATGAAAATAGACCTTGTTCAGCAAAAGAAAAGGAATAGAAAAGATTCACAGTGTAGCTGAAGTTTTCCTGTGTCCTGCCTGGCCCCACAGACCCTGCAACCTCTTATAAAATAATCACTCAGAAGCTTATATTAATTAAAATTGCTTGGCCATTAGCTTGGGCTTATTATTGACCAGCTCTTACACTTAAATTAACCCATAATTCTTATTTATGTTTAGCCACGTGGCTTGGTACCTTTTCTCAGTACTGCTTTCACATCTTGCTTCCTTTGTGTCTGGCTGGCAACTCCTGACTCAGCCTTCCTCTTCCCAGAATTCTCCTATTCTGTTTATCCCACCTGTACTTCCTGCCTGACTACTGGCCATTCAACATTTTATTTATCAACCAATGCAAACAACACATTCACAGAACCATGCAGAGAACCATCACCCATCATCATGGCATTGAATACCTTGAAATTTCTTATACATAAACTAACCTAGGCTCATAATTACATATAAGAAAATAAATTGAAAAGAGATCAGTCATTGTAAACAGTCATGGGACAGAAGTGCTGAGAAGATGTTCACTAAAGCACTTAAAATATCATTCAAACACACTATGGTTACAATCATAAAACAATGTGTTTTAGAAAGGTAGCTGGGAGTAGCTTTCATGTTTTCTCATCACAAGTTCATGTTGTGATGCCATGTGTGTGTTGGTTAGATTGATTTAGCCATTCTGCTATGTTCATATTCCAAAGCGTTATGCTCCACAGAAAAAACATACACAACTTCTAAAGTGTAAATGCCAGCAAAATAATATGAAGGCAGCTCTTTTCTTTAAATATTTTGCAAAGTAAAATGAGACAGAGAAAAATAAAATGCACATAGATTTTTAAATCATCATAAAAAATCTTAAATCATCATAAAATAAATAATTCATTACTAGCCTTTGAGTATCTGTAACTATGTCTAGTGATTTCACAGGGAACTAAAGTAATGTGAGAGATTAACCTTGAATTTTATAAATTAGTGTTAGTGAGATTACCTTTATGTTTACTAAGAACTTAAAGAATAGTCATTTTCAAAGACAGTATCATTAAGAAATATAAAATAAAATATAATTTCAATTTGGTTAATAATTATAGTGTTGGTATAGTATCATTTATATTTTCATGATATTATTCTTCAGTATCTTTATTTGTTGTCTTTATTGTAAGAAATGATGGTAAATTTGGAGTTATGCTTGAAACAATTGTGACTAATGTTATAATTAGTCTAGTGGAATGCTACTCAGTGAAATAATAAAACATGAAAAACATGTCTGCACTAAAAAGTGAGACTTGTAAACATGAAAAGATATATTTATTTTGAATTTTTAAATTACCTTTTACACATAATGCATATTTTTACTTAGAAAAACATTTTATTTTCAATACATAAAAAAATTGTAACATGAATCTTAAAGGGTCTTATTAATGAAAACAAACCCAGAGCCAGGTATTGGGTTAAATTCTGACAGATCGGAGACAGAACTGGCCACAGCTAACCTCACCTCACCAATTCCTCATCTGATCTCTTTTCCTCATACTGGAAGTGTCTGTGTCCTCATCTGAATGGATCTCAGCTGAACTGCTGCTAAAAGCCTAAAAGCTTAACAGACTCTAGTTCTTGGTCCTCACACCTTATATACCTTTCTGCTTCCTGCCATCACTTCCTGGGTTTAAAAGTGTGTGTCACCATGCTTGGCTGTTTCCAGTGTGGCTTTGAACTCATAGAGATCCAGATGGATCTCTGCCTCCAGAATGTTAGGATTAAAGGTGTGTGTACCACCATTTTCTGGCCTCTATGTCTATCTAGTGGGTGTTCTGTTCTCTGACCCCAGATAAGTTTATTAGGATGAACAATATATTGGGGGACACAATATAGCACCATAAATAATAATAACAAAAATCTCAAAACATAAAAAAATTGATACCTAACCCAGTATGTAATAAATATGTAAGAGACTTTTTGCTACAGAGAAATGAACTGTTACAATAAGACTGTGTTACCTCAGGGTCCCACACAGCTATCAATTCCCAGAGACCTTCCTGGTGCTTTCCTGGTGCTTAACAAGCCCTAGCTATTTATTTTGTCAGTCTTAGTTTTGTTCCGATTTTTAATTAACACAAAGCCTAGAATCTTCCTTTAAAACATTCTGTTCCCAGGAGAATGCTTTCTAATTTCTAATGAAAAGCAAACAGTATGTCTGCTAAGCCTGGCACTAGTTTTAATTGGGACTCATTTAATATTTGTTTCCAAGAACTTTTGGTTCAAAAAAATGATTGCACTCTGTTGCACAGGGTCTTCTGCTTTACACATTTGTATTAATGAAAGAGTATATCAGTTCTAAAAAGTCATCCCTTATTTTTCCAATTAGCTCAAAAATAAAAGCCTAATGAAAGATTATAAATTGGAGAGATAAATACCACCATGTGATTTGATTAAAAGAAACAAGACTAAAGACTGTCAGGTATTTCCAATCAAAGGCATGGTCTTCAAAAGTGAATACTTCATCACCTAAACGTATTTGTTAAAGCAGGAAGAAAAAAAAATCACTTCTCTTTGTATAGACAGTTATAGAGATAGGATTATAACCAAGAGTTTTTGCATTAGACAGTCAAGATCATAATTTCAGATGACTGTGGCCGGACATCATTCTAGATATGTCTGTCATTATGTGTGGGGAACAAGTTAGCACTTGTACCCAAAGCCACAGTAGAGGGAATTGTACTGACCAGAGTAAGGGGATCCCAGACAATCACTTGTCAAAGAAAACAAGTAAAACGTCTTGATTTGTTGTCATCTTGCCTCTTGAGTTCAAATATCAGTCCCATCTCTGATTGCTCCTGCTTCCCAGAACTTCTGCTATCAGCTGTTCTAGGTACACTTCTGGACCTCCTGTGTGTCTAGGTAGCAGATGAGCCAATCATAGTAATTTTCAGACTCTTTAATTGTGCCATCTGATTCTTTACAATAATGTGTGTGTGTGTGTGTGTGTGTGTGTGTGTGTGTGTGTGTGTGTGTTACTGTGGTGGTTTGAATTTGAATTGTCCCCTAGAGACTCGTGTATTTAAATGCTTGCTCCCCACATGGTACTGTTTATGGAGGTTCTGGAATTTTCTAGATGAGGAGGATGGCTGCTGGAAGAAGAATAGAAGAATGTCAGTGGGGACGGGCTTTGCGTTTGCACAGCCTTGCTGGACTTTCTATCTGAGCTCTCTGTTCCCTGTGTGCAATTGAGATGTGATGTCTCAGTTTCATGCTCCTGCCACCATGACATCCTTCCATGACAGATATCTAACACTATGGTAACAAGTCAGCAGACACTCTTCCTGAAGTTGTGTTTTGGATCATCGTATATTATCGTAACAACAGAAAAGTAACTAATGCAATTGCAAATGTAGGTTTGAATATCCTGTTTATGAGTACTTCTGATAATTTATGAATTTTCTATGTTCATCACATAAGAAATTTGGAACATATTTTCTGCTGTAGGTATTTGCAGAGACCAGAATTAGGATGACTAATTTATTTCCTATGAATCATCTAAATTGTAATACTGTATATATAATATATATACACTATTTACATAATACAGGTAATGAATATATTATGAGATGGGGCTTCATGTAGCACATGTTGACTTCAAACTTGCTAGATGACCAAAGATTACCCTAAACTTGTGATACCTACCCTCTGTCTCCAAAGTGCTGGGATCATATGTGTGTGCCATTATTCCTGTTTTATGAGGTGCCTGTGTTGATATTCAGACTTCATTTATGTTAAACAAACACAATACTAACTGAGCTACAATTCCAGCCCTTCCGTTATGCTTTTTTAATAGTTAATGAGGAGAAAATAGCAATTCAGAAACACTGAAATAAGGCATTCCATACCAATGGCCATCAAATTTTTCATTGAGAAATGCTCATTTTTAATGAGTATAATCAAGAAATGCTGAATATTTCTCTTAATATTTTTACTATTACTCACCATATTTTATCAGTAATTTTGATTTCAAATTATCTTATAGACATAGGTTCTTTATCTATGAAAAATTCTTCTAATATGTGTGTTCTTTTAATCCTTGAATAGAAAATCACCCCCACACTTAATTATTCCATGGTGATAAAAAATAAAGCAATTCATTTTTCTCGTTAATACTGTGTTATGCTGCCCAAAGCTGACTATTCAGTTTTCTGAGTGTTTTGCTATTTCTTTTATATGTCATGCATACATGACCATGATATGATATATTTTGTTTTGTATATGAAGAGTCTGTCCCATAAGAAATAATCCCCTATCGAAGACTGGGTCCAGGCATATTGGGACTAATTAGTAATGATGGGATAATGAGAATACTAATGTCTTCAGAATATTTGTGAGTTCTAGCTGAATGGATTCTTTTTTTTTTGAATTTATTTTATTTTATTTTACAATATAATTCAACTTTACATATCAGCCATAGATCATCTCTTCAAGGGCACAGACGCCCCCAAGGATTGAGATCGACCTGGTGGACTCAGCCCAGGCAGGTCTAGTCCCCTCCTCCCAGGCTGAGCCTAGGGTCTCTACTAAGCCCCAGGTTTCAAACAGTCAATTCATGTACTGAGCACAGGGCCCGGTCCAACTGCCTGTATGCCTCTGAAACAGATCAAGCCAATCAACTGTCTCACCCATTCAAAGGGCCTGATCCAGTTGGGGGCCCCTCAGCCATTGGTTCACAGTTCATGTGTTTCTATTCGTTTGGCCATTTGTCCCTGTATTCCATCCATCCCTGGTCCCAACAACTCTTGATCACATAAACCCTCCTCCTTCTTGCCTATTGGACTCCCGGAGCTCCACCCAGGGCCTGACCGTGGATATCTGCATCTAGTTCCCTCTGTTACTGGATGGGGTTTCTAGCACGACAATTAGGGTGTTTGGCCATCTTATCACCAGGGTAGGTCAAATCGGGCTATTTCTCGACTATTGCCAGCAGTTTATTGTGGGGGCATCTTTGTGGATTTCTGTGGGCCTCTCCAGCACTTTGCTTCTTCCTATTCTCATGTGGTCTTCATTTATCATGAACATTCCTTATGTTCCCTCTCTGTTCTTGATCCAGTTGGGATCTCCTGCTTCCCCAAGTTCTCTTTCTCTCGCCCCTCGCCCCTCATTACTCCCACTCACGTCCAGATTGTTCATGTAGATCTCATCCATTTCTCTGTCATTGGGCGATCCCCGTGTCTTTCTTGGGGTCCTATTATCCAGGTAGCCTCCCTGGTGTTGTGAGTAGCTGTCCAGTCATTCTTGTTCCACAACTAGTATTCTCCTATGAGTGGGTACATATCATGTTTGTCTTTCTGAGTCTGGGTTACCTCACTCAGGATGATTTTTTCTAGATCCCTCCATTTGCCTGCAAACCTCATGATGTCATTGTTTTTCTCTGCTGAGTAGTATTCCATTGTATATATGTACCACAGTTTGTTTATCCATTCTTCGGTTGAAGGGCATCTAGGTTGTTTCCAGGTTCTGGCTATTACAAATAATGCTGATATGAACATAGCTGAGCAAGTGCCCTTGTGGTATGATTGAGCATTCCTTGGGTATATGCCCAAGAGTGGTATAGCTGGATCTTGGGGGAGATTGATTCCCAATTTTCTAAGAAAGCGCCATATTGATTTCCACAGTGGCTGTACCAGCTTGCATTCCCACCAGCAGTGGAGGAGAGTTCCCCTAGCTCCACACCCTCTCCAGCACAAGGTGTCCTCAGTGTTTTTGATCTTAGCCAATCTGACTGGCGTAAGGTGGTATCTCAGAGTTGTTTTGATTTGCATTTCCCTAATGATTATTGATGTTGAGCAATTCCTTAAATGTCTTTCAGCCATTTGTGTTTCCTCTGCTGAGAATTCTCTGTTTAGTTCTATGGCCCATTTCTTAATTGGACTGTTGGGAATTTTGATGTTTAATTTCTTGAGTTCCCTATATATTCTGGATATCAGTCCTCTGTCAGATGTGGGGTTGGTGAAGATCTTTTCCCATTCTGTGGGCTGTCGCTTTGTCTTGTTGACGGTATCCTTTGCTCTACAAAAGCTTTTCAGTTTCAAGAGGTCCCATTGATTGATTGTTTGTCTCAGTGTCTGAGCTACTGGTGTTATACCTAGGAAGCGATCTCCTATGCCAATGCGCTGAATGGATTCTTAAGACGTGAATTGTATTTGAGTGAACTAGGTCAGTAGATTTAAAGCTTTCAAGGGTTTATCATGCCCCCAAATTCTCTTGTGTGCTTACTCTTCTCTGTTTCCAAGTTCATACAAGGTGTGTAGCTTTGCTCCACTACAGGCCTGTTGTCTCAGTGTTCTGCCTGAACACATCAAAAAGCAACTGAGGTTGCTGAGCACAATCTGTTATCCCTGAAACTGAACTCAATGAAGCTTTTCTTCCTTTATAAGGATTTGATGGGAGGATTTACACAGAGATGAAAATTCAGGTACACTCTCTGTGAGAAGACAACTTCAGTATAACTTTTGATAACTTCTCCTAACCATTTGTCTAGTTATATCATGCTCAACTATCAGGGTGATGATGACAAGTAACAGGCACCAGTGAACTCCTCCAATTGCTCCTTGACTTAATGGAAAATCTGCTAGTGGTCCGTGCCAGGCTGAAAAGGAACCTATTTTCTTTCTTTCTTTTTTTTTTTATTCTATTGTTTCACCTTTCCATTTTTCTGTCTATTCTCTCTCTCTTTCTCTCTCTCTCTCCCCTCCCTCCCCTCTCCTTCCCCCCACTTTCAAAATATATCTCTAAACCAGGCTGGCTACAAATTTGTCATGAATATGAAGATGATTCTGAAGTCTGATCTTCCTGCCTCCCCAACCAGTGTGGTAGTTTGTAGATGTAATGGTCTTATTAAATAAGAAACATAGAGCCAAATACAGAGTTAAAAGCCCAAGAGGTCAGAGCAGTAGCTTAGAGCTGATACTAAAAACCCTTTCTTACCCTTCACTGCCGCTGCTGTCCTTCCCCTCAGAAAGAGACCTACTTCCTGTGTATCTCTCTTTTTATTGACTTTCTGTTCTGCCTTCTCATTGGTTGTAAACCCAACCACATGACCTCCTTGTCACTGCCTGTCTATACATACCTCTAGGTCTCTATGGTTGGTATTGAGATTAAAGGCATGTGTCTCCATGCTGGCTGTATCCTTGAACACACAGAGATCTGCCTGTCATGTGATTGGAATTAAAGGTGTGTACCACCACCACCCAGCTTCTGCTATGGCTTGCTATTAGCTCTGACCCCCAGGCAACTTTATTTATTAACATACAAATAAAATCACATTTCAGCACAAATATCACCATAGTAGTTACACAGATATCTTCTGTCTTGAATACTTTATGTAGTGTTAATGACCAAATTCAATGTTTCTTGACTCCTAGCCAGTACTCAGAAGCTGCACTATATACCTATTTCTAAGAAGAAAAATATCTTATTACTTTTATTTGTTTATTTTATCATGAATGAGTTTTGAATTTTGTTAAATATTCTCATTCCTTATTTGTTATTTCACAGACAATTTCTTTGTCTGTGAAAGCGATCGATCATAACTTCTTTTACTTATTCAGCCTATTATTACATTGAATTGTGTGAATTTAATTTCAAATGTCAAACAACCTTTGATAGATTATTCTTCATGATATACATAATTTATACGCACACGCACACACAAACACGTGTGTTTGTATGTATATGTATGTATGTATATATATATATATATACTGTCACAGTTTATATTAGTGTGTTGAAAAACAACAAAAATTCTCTTCCCTGGTCCTTCCTCCTCCCTTCCTTCCTCCCTCTCTTCTTCTCCCCCTCCCGCCCTCTGTTCCTCCCTCCCTGTCTCTCTCCCTTTCTCTTTCCCTTCCTTCCTCCATCCTTCCTTCCTTGCTTTTTTCCATCTTAATTTCCTTTCTTCCTTCATTGTTTATTGACTGTGAATATGCTGTCTATGTGTGTTATATGCACAGGCTTGTGCTGCTCGTGCAGAAAACAGAAGTCGTTGTCCTCTTCAATCATTTGGGTTTATTCTTTATCAGGCAGGGTCTCACACTGTATAATTGTATAACTAGGCTGGTGCCAACAGCCCCAATGATCCAACTGTCTCCATCCACAGAATGTGCAGGTTACAGGTACTTGTAAACACATTTGACTATTACAAGAGTATGGAAGATTAATTGTGGTCCATGATAAATTTTTTGCACAGCAAGTGTTCTTACTCACAAAGCCATCTCTGCAACATTACATTTGTCTTTCTTAATGCAATAACAGGTGCTTCTTTGATAACATTCCATTCAATAGAAATGAAAGAAGGATGTAATTAATAGATATGACAAAATGTATATGTATAGCAAATAATGCTGAGATGTGATATATTTGTGATAAGATTACTGATACAAAATTATTATTAATAGGATCTAGTTAATTCAGAAACAGAAACTTTAGAAATCAATCTTAGATACGATGATACAGAAGACAAAGTATTTCCATGAGTACTCATACTGTGGAAAATGCAGAAATTAAACTGGCAAAAGTATCAGTACATACAGAAAATACTTTATTAGTTTGAAAATAGCAAGGATTGCTTTGGGTATTATGCTGTTTTCAAATCTTCTCTACCAAAGTTTCTATAACATACTTATTTTTTATTTTGCATTGTCAAATATTAATTCATTAAGTATTTATCTATTAATTACCAATATTTAAAATTATAGCTTTCAATTAAGCTGAAACATCATAATGAATAAGATGGGTATTGTTGCTGGTTGATTCACAACACTGACCTTGTTATTTCTTAATCTGAATACATGACAATTTCATTCATGTATTACTTTGGACTCATAGCAATAGCCCAATATTGCTTCAAGATAATATCTAAAAATAATTATAGTGTCTTATAGGACATATTCAATTTTTCTCCTTAAATGTGTTCTGAATAGCTTTGTATATGTACTTTTAAAACTTAGACATAAGTTGATATGTTTTTAGAAAACTATTTTTGATATCCATTTAAGATATTTAAAGACCATAAAAAACACATTATACTATTCACCCTGAATTACTAGATTGTATACTTCAATTTCTAATTCTATTAATGTCTTTGAAAAGATACATACTTTTATAAGAACTGGTATTACATTATTGATTACAAAATATCATATCCTATTTAAATTGTAACTGTAGTGTTAGAAAATGATGTAACAGTATAGTTTCTGGTGCACAAAGATGAAATTAATATTCATCTTCAGTTTCTCTCTCACTTGATTTTCTGAAAAATGTTAGAAGTAATAGTAAATATTTACGTTATTACACTATTCCCAGGGAGACATGAACAAACACCTATTGATCCATGATAGTGAACCAAAAACACACCAAATCATGGCTGCTACCAAGTCTCGCTTGTTGAACCAGTGAATTGTACTGGGTTACTTATAGGACTATTAGCGATGCATTAGTTACATGAACAGAAACCATTCAAACACAGTTGCATCATGGGAAAACCTATCCCAGCACAAGTGACAGCTGACAAAAGCTGCAAACCTTGGTGCACTGCACAAACTGTAGGCAATTTATTCAGTTGGAAAGTTACATCCAGCAGCTCAGCTTAGCTCAGGGTGTCTCTCGGCAGAACTTATTGACTGCTCAGGCTTGAGAGACAGAAGAGTCTAGTGAATATGATCAGTTTCTCAGGCTTCTTGGCACCAGTGAATTGTTTACATCTTGAGCTTAATGAGCTTCCTTGCAGGATTGAATGTTTCCAGTTTCTTTAGAACATCCTGTGTCTTAATGAGCTTTGCTCTAAAGTGTGTAGTTTTGTATCTGAGGAAATTGCCACAAACTTACTATCTGGAAGACATATATTTCTAAAGCATTATAAGGTAATTTCCACAAAAGTTTCAACCAAGATATTCCATTGTTCCTGTTGGAATCCTTTCTGATATCCAGCAAACTATTGAGTGCAGAAGAAAGTGTCTCCAGGTACACATTCAGTACTAACATATTCATTACATCACACATTGTCACACACCTACGCTAATACAAATACACACTTTCACACAGACAAACACACACACACACACACACACACACACGCACGCACGCACGCACGCACAAGGAAGTAAACAGGAACATCATTTTTTTTTTTAAGGAAAATACATGGAACAGCCTTACATTTGATATTCAGGTGTTTAAGATGTGGAAAGTAGCAGGGGTAGGACTAAACAAAGCACAGGTACATTCAACCAAGAGAACTCTTGTTACATTTCACATGATCTAGTCAAAGAAAATGATGAACTCACCTCACTCCAGTGCATCTTGACCCTTTTCCAGGGTTAGTATAATGAGCTACTTCAAGAGCAAATGAATGCTGAAGATTGGAGCTAGAAATCACAGCTGTGTCATGCAATGCTTTGTGTTATTGTTTTTTATACTTCATCGACATATTATGATCATGAATGCATGTAGTTGATTCAAAGTCATGTGTGTTTATGCATAATGCCTGTATGTATAAGGAATACGGTTTGATTAAGTCAAATAATTAAGATATCCTCCATAATCTCAATTTGTTTATTTATAGAATAGCTTTCTGGTCTTCTTTTAGAATTTTGGTGAGCATCATTGTGAAGAATGTGACTAATATCGTATCTGATCAAATAATCAATCCAATAAACTAAAAAGAAATTTTAGGAAAACACTTATCCTGGTAGGTAAAGCATTCTATTTTCTATAGCTTTGATAATTAGTATGTAGTTTTTTTTTTATAATAAAATGTAAAGGATTCATGAGATCATCCATAGAAATGTCAACCATTGTGTTGAAATTGATATTTCTTCAATATTAAGCTTAATCGGTCATAAAATTAATTTACTTTGAAGTTTTCTTTTTCAACATGCTGTAATTTCAAACTATCACTTGACTGTGGCCTCATAGAAATGCTCCAGCTAAGATATTAATCTTACAGAGGAAATCCTGGCAATACGGAAGAGGGAATAGGATGTCAAATGCAGATTGTAATGTCTCACTGTAAAAAAAGTTGAAAATGTCCCATGCTAGCACTGTTTCACTTTTACAAGGAAAGTCTACTTTACAGATTTCTGAATTTCCACATACTTGTTTAATGTGATTGTAAAATGAACATTTTGGTAGTAAATTCATAACAATTGACTACAAATGACTGTAATTGGGAAAACAGTGATATGTTGCGATGAATTTATTCAAAATTAATAAATTAGCTGGGCGGTGGTGTCACACGCCTTTAATCCCAGCACTCGGGAGGCA